>REGO01000515.1:1125544-1156717 GCA_010120015.1 Rhombomys opimus
TGAACATGGTTGAGCAAATGTCCTTGTTGTGTACTTGAGCATCTTTTGGATATATGCCTAGGAGTGGTATAGCTGGATCTTGAGGAAACGCTATTCCCAATTGTTTGAGAAAACTCCAGATTGATTTCCAAAGTGGTTGTACAAGTTTACCTTCCCACCAGCAATGGAGGAGGGTTCCCCTTTCTCCATATCCTCTCCAGCATGTGTTGTCACTTGAGTTTTTGATCTTAGCTATTCTGATGGGTCTAAGGTGAAATCTCAGTATTGTTTTGATTTGCATTTCCCTGATGACTAAGGATGTTGAGCATTTCAAGTGTTTCTCTGCCATTCGATGTTCCTCTACTGAGAATTCTGTTTAGCTCTGCACCCACCACGTAACTCTTCAGAACCTCCACCGGTCTCTTAGACTCCTCGGAGCTCTGCAGTGGGTGTGGGCTGTAGCTGCCATTCTTTGTTTCCTTGACTTCCTAAAATTTTCACCTCCAGTTTTATTACTTTGTGTGTGTGTGTGTGTGTGTGTGTGAGTGAGAGAGAGAGAGAGAGAGAGAGAAAGAGAGAGAGAGATTCTATTCCTACTTCTATGTTTTGAACCGTTTTCATAGTTTCATTTCACTATTGTTATTTTTTTTTGTGTGTATGTTTTCACATGTTTCATTGAGGCATTTATTCATACCCTTTTAAAAATCCTTGGACATAGTAACAATGCTATTTTGCAGTTCATGTCTTATGCTTCAGTTATATTACATTTCTCTGGATCTTTTGTAGTAAGATTTCTGGGTTCTAGTGGAGACATGGTGTCTGGACTGTTACTGTTTTTTTTTTTTTTTTTTTTTTTTAATGTGTGCTGCTTTTTAGGCTTCTGGAGTCATCATGATTGAAGTGATTCTAGGTTTTGATCTAGTCTTCTCTTTGTTGGGTGCTTGTTTCATTTCTTCATTTCTTCTGCCCTCTCTGGATCTTAGAAAAGTGTGGTGGCTGTGGGTTGCCAAGTAGAGCCTGCTTCTGTAGGTTAGTGGGTAGCAGAGAAGAATAGAAATGAGCTAGGAGAAAAGGTTGAGGAAGCTGCAGAAAAGAGCCAAGGGGATCCAAGAAATAGTACCTCTTGGGAATTGTAGGAGTGCCTTCTTATGGTAAGTTGCAATAAGACAAAGAATAATCTGGAGAGACAGGTTTGAAAGGGTTTCTCAACCTTCCTAATGCTGCAATTCTTTAATACAGTTCCTCATGTGATGACCCTACAGCCATAAAATTATTTTTGTTGCTACTTCATAACTATAATTTAGCTAAGTTATGAATCATAATATTTGTGTTTTGTGGTAGCCTTAGGTGATCCCCATGAATGGTTCATTCAGCCCCAAGGGGGTTGAGAACCACTAAACTTAGGCAGCCTTGGATCTGTACCAAGAGTTGGACTTGCCAGTGAATGGAGCTGAAGTCAGAGAAGAAGCACCTCTGAGCAAGTTGTTACAAGGCTAGGGTGAGAGATGACAATGGAGGAAACAAAGGAGAGTGAAATTGCCTACCTGACTCCCAGCCTGGTACAGCCACTGGGAATCCCAGGTAGAGTGTTTCTAGGTATCCCTGGCTGACACGAAAGCCTGAGAATGGGCCTGAATGGATGCCTGAGAGGGTCCACAGAAGGGAGAGAGCTGGGTCTGCACCAAGGTTATGTGGAGTCCCCAGAGAATGCAGTTGCAGACTGCTTCTAACATCTGTCTTTCAGGTCACTCATTACAATTCTCCCCAGGAGGAGAAGGTGTTTAGAGGTGTCAGACACCTGCCTGGTGTGTTGGCTATATGTGGGGGGAAAGAATGAGAGTGCTCTATGGTGTCTGTGCTCAGGTGAGCACAAGCATCAGCTGCCCTGTAGTATTGTTTGTAGAAATTGGAAGCAAAGTGAATGGTCTTCTCTAGAGGAACAATTAAGTGATGGTACATACATTGGAGGTCCAGTGTGGCCCATTAATGGGAGTGAAACAGATTCTACTAAGTGGCTTGGAGAACTTTCTACAAGACATTGTGGAATGAGCAAAGCTACGTGGAGAACAGTGGGTTTAGAGTATCATTCTAAAGAAGAGCATACTGATTTACACTCCCATGATGCTTTCCTCCTGTCTAAAAATAAGTGTGGATGGACAGGGGATACCACGGAATAGGGTGGTGGGGTAGGTGGTGGGGTAGCTCATGGGACAGGAAGGGATGGTAATAAGAGGGGGAACCATGGCAAGGGAGAAAAATTGGAAAGGAAGAAATTGCATTCTCTCTCTCTCTGCCTCCCTTCTCTCTGCCTAGCTTTCCCCCACAAAGTTTACATTTAGACATCTTAATAGATTTAAATTTATGTCTACATGGACATAAAACAAAATATTATATAGTAAACATATAAAGCTAAAATGTATAAAGGTAAATAATTAAATAGGCAACAAACACAGGCATTATGTGACACTCTTGTTGTCAAGACCATGCTGAGCCTTGCTGGCACACACAGAGGGTAAGACACAGGACCTGTCCTTTAGAATGCATTTTGTGATCTACCAAAGAGCAACGCAGGATAGAATCCTCTTCAGTCCTGGTTACACATCACCTCGACTCATCTGGGAGGATGGCGCTTTGAAATTACTGATACTGTCATTGTATATACATTTCCAAGTTACCTTTTTCATTTAGTTTTGAGATTGTATCCCTTTCCTCCCTCCAAAACCTCTCATATGCCCCTCCCTACTTGCCTTCCATTTCCTGGCCTCTTTTCCATCAATTGTTATTGCGTGTACATCTTGCATGAACATATGTATATACATATATTCCTAAATATAACCTGTTGAGTCCATATGACATTATTTGTATGTATGTTTTCAAAGTTGACTGTTTGAAAAAAGAATCTAGAGTTTAAGTAGACCCAATAAGGTAAAAAAAAAAAAAACATAATAAAATTTCAATAGACATCACCATTCAAAAATATCCTGAAACCTGGGAGCTCCATACAGAACTGATTAAAGTAGACACCAGAGCCTGAGTATCTGAATCCTCCTCCTCCTTATCATTATCATCTTAAAAATCTTTTCAAACATGTGGCTTCAAACTATTTGTTTAGACCTCCAGTTCTAACACCATAAACATTTTGTATTAGACTAGAGTCTATAAATGTAGGCTAGATTTTTGTGAAGATTGCACTGATTTAACGAAGCGTAGAACTAGGGTGTAGCTCAATGGTAAAGTGCTTACCTATATGCTTGAAGTCTTGGGCTCTAGCCAAAGCACACATGTGTGTGAGTGTGCATGCACGCACACAAGGCAGAGCAACCGTGGCCATGAGGAAGTGGGACCAACCTGAGTCCTGACACTCCAAATGAACTGAGCTAGGGGAGGAGAGAGCAACTTGCTAGAGGATGGAGCAGCTAATAGGAAGCAGTTTGATCTCGCAGCCCCTGCCACCAGCCCTGCTGTGTCTTCCCAGCCTCTGCTAAAGGTGTGTCCCTGGCTTGTGCTGTTCGAACAGCAGCAGTGTTTCTTTGGCCTGCTCTCCTACCTGGCTGAAGCAGTATGTTCTGAAGTTAGCTGGGGGTTCTGCCACCTCTGGGATGTTGTCACAACCTGAGAAGTTGTTTCCCCACGGAAAAGCATGCATGCAAGTTGTTTCAAGCCCATGGGTGAAGCCCAGTAATTAAGGCTCTGTAGGATGGGGAAACTGAAGACAGCAGCTGGGTCTTTTCTGAACAGCGCTATTAATCAGCCCTCCTGCACCAGGAAAGAGCCAGCAATCCACCTGGAAGCACAGAGTACCAGCCTAGTCCCTCTTAGGACTGTCACCATACGCCATTTCAAGGCTCCTGTGAGGCATGCCAGGCGCCTAGGATGTGAAATAAAGTATCACTCACCTGCTGTAGGCACGCCCAAGCGTCTCATGCAGCTTCTGTCTTACAGAGACATCCATTTCAGTGTCCTGCATAACCAATGTGCAGGGCTCTGCACTCAAGAATTTGCCATCCTAAGAATCCTCCAGGCCTCACCACAATGTCAGAGCTGGGAAAACAGGCGTGGTTAGGGATAGACTGACTCTTTATGATTATGCTTCCTAGCTCAGTGATTTGGGTCAAGAGGCAGTTTTCTGTTTGACTCTCAGCTTCTTTAAGGGGGATGAATGGAAAGCCTTGGGAGCTGATGCAGTTCTGAGTTAATGTGTATTGTTGATGTGCGCATGTCAAGGACCCAGTGCCTCAGACCCATGGAAATGGCAAAGCCTGCCCCTGTTCGAGTACCACTGTTGTGGAACAATTGGCTTCCTCCTCTCTGATGGCTATAGCCTGAAACCGATTCCCTAGAGAGTCCTCCTTCTGAGGTTAGCTAACCATGCCTTTTTGTTTGGCTGTATGCAACAAACCCACCTCCTTGATTCAGAAGTATAAAATGAAAGTGATGAGTTTCTCGCTATCGCTTATGTGTCTCCATCAGCTCACAGGGTCCACCCGATCCTGGCATTCCTGTGCGTCAGTGAATCTGTCCTTATTTCATTCTCTCACAGCCCCAGTCAGGTCAGTCAGGTCCCCAAAGCTGTGTGAGACGTGGCAGAAAGCACACTGCTCCACGCCAGTGTGCAGGTATGCTAGATGGCGTTACTGTTAGCTAACAGGGAACTTTTATTTAGAAATTGGCTGGTATTTGAGTTGCTCCATATGGCATGCTTAGGAAGAAGTCCTTGCTTTTTTTCCCCCCCCTCAGAAAAATATAGCTTAATTGGTTACGTTTGCTTATTTGCTATGAAGCTCAGTTTGGATAGTGTGGAGGAGTTGTGTTGCTGTGCACGATCAAGAACAGGGCTTTGAGCTCTCCTACCTCTCAAGGAGATGGGGTCTTGAGGGCCTTGGGCATTGCAGCAAAGGGGAAAGGTCAGGAGATAAGAATAGTTGGGTTTTGGAGGAAGAACAAAACATGAGATTTCCTAGGGTGAGTACCTTCAAAAAAGAATAATTAAGCAACGTGGCAGTCACAGCCTGCTCTGCCACTGCTCTGCCCCTCCACTTCCTCATTGCTTCAGTGATGTCAGTGGTCTAAAGCAGCCCTTAGTGGGTGCTCTGGAGGAGCAAAGGAAAAGGAGGGGGTCTGTGTCGGGTTGCCACAGAATGGAGAGAAGGCAAAAACCAGAGCTCACTGTGGAAGATGAGGGGTTCTCCAGGAGTGAGAACTCTGAAACTGGGCCAAGATACACCTTTCCTGCCCAATGAGAGATGCGGTCTTAGGCATTTCATTTGGCTTTTCAGAGAAAGAGCAACCTAAGGAAACTTAGAGACGCCCAAGCAGCAAGATGCCCACTTAACAAAACGGCTCATACCGAAATGCTCCAGGCAGGGGTTACTTGGGGACCAAACGCCCAGAACAGACCCACTGTCCTTCCCTTCCTTGTGCGTGTATGTACACAGGTGTGTGTGCCTTCGGATAAAGGCCAGGAGGCAGTCATAGTTGTTCTTTGCGTTCTGTTTATCCTTGCTGTTTGAGGCAGGGTCTCTTATTGATCTGAAGCTCACCACAGAAGCTTGTCTGGCTGCCCAGCAAGCCCAATGGACCCACCTGTCTCTGTCTCCTCAGTGTAAGCTGCAAGTGTGTTCCACTTTGCTCAGCTCTTTGTTTAATCTGGGCTTCATGAAACTGAGTTCAGCTTCTCAGGCTTACAAGGCAAGTATTTTACCAGCTGGGGTGTTTGCCCCCTTGTCCCAGAACAGATTTTTCATAAAACTTTCCTCATAATATTATCCTGGAGCCTATGAGGGGACATTTGACTTTGAGGCCCACAGTCTATCCATCAGATAGAGTCATGGAGCACCCTGACTGTTTTAGTCACCTTCTCTTTATGCCCTATCTTCCTGTCAACACCAGGAAGTGCCTCTCCCTGCCTTCCTACACCTCTGGTTTTCTCTCTCAGACTGGAATATTTGCTTCCAATACAAGCTTCTCTCAAGGTCTTAATTCCACACTTCGGCCCTCACTTCAGAAATGAAACTTCCTTGAGATGATGACCCGAGCCGTATCTTCTGAAGAGTCTTTTTTAAACAACCACAACCGCGCCTACCTGCACGGACAATGCCTGCTCAGCCACTCCGGGCATCGCATGTCCACCCGCTCCTTTCTCCCTCCCCTCTGTCCAGTGGTTACAAGGATCCAGTGGAGGAAAGCCCAAGGTGGGCAGTGTTCACACAGAGCCATGTTGGAAAGGGGACTTCCATATGTGTCCCAAACAAAATAGTCAGATGCACAGGAGGCACTCAGTAATTATTACTTGACTGAATTACTGGTGTTAACAGATGGCCAAGAAGGGTCAGCATGCAGCAGTTTCAGGCAGCCTGATAGAGACCGCCTGGAGAACAGATGTGCTTCTAATATCTGCATGGAGAAGTGTCTAAAATGCTGGGGGATATCCAAGCAGCACATGTCATGTGCCTCCAAGCTTGTCCGGACTACAGGGTTTAAATGTGTCTATCAGGTGGGTGCCAGTGAAGCCCTGTATTTGGAGCTAGATGGGCTAGGGTTAAAAGCTCCTTTAACTAGCATGCGGGTTGAGCAAACTACCTATTTCCTGTGGTGTTTGTTTCCATTTGTAAACTCCCCACGGGGTGCCTGACATCCAGGGGCTAAGAGAGGAGATGCAGGTAACGTATATGGTGAATATGTAAAATTCCTATAGCTATGTGACTCATCTAACATCCTGTCTGTCTGTCTGTTTGTCTATCTATCTATCTATCTATCTATCTATCTATCTATCTATCTATCCATCTGCCTGTCTATTTATCCATCCTCTACTATCTATCTATCATCTATCTAATCTATCAATATGCCTAATATTCTCCTTTCTCACCCTGCCTCCGTCCCTCCATCACTCCCTCCCTGCATCCCTCCCTCCCTCTCTACATGGCTTACAAGCTTTCTGCTTGTCAGCCAGTGTGCCAGTAAGAACATACACTAAGTCTAAGACCATGGCAGCTCAGCTCTATTATTCCCACCGTCACTCAGTGGCATTTCTTCCTGCAAGTCTGGCCTCCCTGCGGCAGGTCCCAGGGATCTACCTGCCTCTTGCCTTCTTAGTGTTAGATTTACAAACATGCACCGCCGTGGTCGGTACATGACTATCTCCTCGTTCCTCATCCACTTCACTTTGGGGCCTGTTATTCAGGGAGGGCTGGGTGAGGGGTAGACCCCCTCTTTGCTCCTGTTACTGTATGGAAGTACTGACCTCCTGCTTGTCCAGTAACTGCTGAGGTACTTTCAGTGAAGACAGTAAACAAGCAAAACTCTAGCTTTTATGACTCACCAGCAGGCCATCCAAGGAAGAACACGACAGCAAGGAGCTGAGATTTGTCCTTAATGATAGAAGAAACTTAGGTGAAGGTCCTTGAACAGGGATGGGCGTGTAGAGGCAGACTGCCCCTCAGACTTCTGACAAAGGAACACCCATTTAGTAGTGAATGGGACCTGTTTACCGTGGGCCACTGGCTAGGTGGGCACACAGTAGGTGTTTTATCAGCACTTCATTGGATGGATCATCATCATTCTTGTGGATAACCTTGAGGAATAAGGAGAGACTTGCTGACTCTATTCATTTCACTTACCTATTCTGCATTACAGATTACCCTAAACTCAGTGATTTAGTGTAACTGCCCTTTTTATTTGCTCATAATTCTATGAATCAGCATTCCGGGCTGAGTTCAGTTGGTTGGTTCTTCTACTGTTTCTTTTGGGACTCCTCATTCTTTGCACCCCTCTGTTGGTTTCACCAGATATGAAGAGCCTATGGTTGCTGTTAGGCTGTCTAGAGCCACTTACCTTCTCATCCGCAGAGAGTCAATGTGGGATGCTCTCTATTTGTCAGTCTTGGGGTAATCTTTTGAGACAACCTTAGGCAGATTGTATATGTGCACGTGTGTCTATTTTTATGTATGTGCAGTGTGTATATGTGTGTCTATTTTATGTATGTGCAGTTGAGTATGTGTGTGTGTGCATGTGCATACAGAGGACAGAGGAGAACCTTGACTTTCATTCCCCAGAAGCCACCCACCTTGTTTTTAAACACAAGCCCTCTCATTGGCTTAGAAATTGCTATAGAGACTGGCAAAAAAGCCTCATAAATCTGTCTTGGCCTTCTCATTGCTAGAATTGCAGTGCAGACATTTTTTTAAAGTGGTTTCTGGGCACTGATCTCGTATCTTTGTGCTTTGTACAAGCACTTTTTCATCTGCAGTAACTTCCTAGCCTGAGAAAAGGAAAAAGCCGAGGAGGATGAAGAAACAAAATGCATTCTTTTTTTTAATTTTTAAAATTTTTTTTACTATTAATTACACTTTACCCTTCCTCCTCCTTCTTCATGCATGCCCCTCCCCAAGTCCACTGATAGGGGAGGTCCTTTTCTCCTTCCTTCTGATCTTAGTCTATCAGATTACCTCAAGAGTGGCTGCATTGTCATCTTCTGTGGCCTGGTAAGGCTGCTCCCCCCTCAGGGGGAGGTGATCAAAGAGCAGGCCAATCAGATTATGTCAGAGGCAGTCCCTCTTCCCTTTACTATGTAAACCACTTGGACACTGAACTATCATGTGCTACATCTGTGCAGGGGTTCTAGGTTATCTCCATGATTAGTCCTTGGTTGGAGTATGAGTCTCTGGGAAGTTCCCTGTGTTCAAGTTTTCTGGTTCTGTTGCTCTCCTTGTGTGGTTCCTGTCCTCTCCAGCTCTTACTATTTCCCACTTCTTACATAAGATTCCATGCACTCTGCCCAACAGTTGGCCATAAGTCTCAGTGTCTGCTTTGATTGTCTGCAGGGCAGAGGCTTTCAGAGGCCCTCTGTGGCAGGTTCCTAGGTTGTTTCCTGTTTTCTTCATCTTCTGATGTCCAGCCTCTTTGCCTTTCAGGATGGGGATTGAGCATTTTAGTCAGGGTCCTCTCTCTTGCTTAGTTTCTTTAGATGTACAGTTTTTAGTAGGTGTATACTATGTTATGTCTATACGAGTGAGTATATACCATGTGTGTCTTTCTGCTTCTGGGACAGAGTGCATTCTTAATGGCAAGAACAACAAATCCTCAATGCAAAAAGCTGCGCAGACCAGGTTGGGAGGAACCAGGGCCAGGTTTCCTCATCACCATAGTTCCAGCTTGACTCATAGTATTACCTTCTAGTCCAAAAGGCAGAACTCAAAGCCAGGTAAGTGTGCATGGAGAATATGACTCTGCCAATGTCAGCTTATGTACTGAGCAGTGATAGGTCAGCTCTGGAGACACAGGCTTTTGAGGATCATCAATGTGTATTCCATGCTCAATCATTCTTACCTTTTTGACCTTATCTAGTAAGTTCCCAGGCATACACACGCGCGCGCGCGCGCGCGCGCACACACACACACACACACACACACACACACACACACATATTCAAGTTGATCTTAAACCTGCTTCAGTGTCAACCAGCTCATTCTCCAACCACCACCTATTTTTGTTCTATGTATGCCACGCCAAGTTTTATTATTGTCGACTGTGTAGTGTTTTGGCATGAACCTAGGGGCTAATTTTATATACTTACAAACTAATGTGAACCCAAATAGCCTCCTTTAGTTGTTCATTCACAACCTTCCCTGATCCTGCTACTTGCAACCTATCCAGTTCCAAACTCTCCCTTTTAATCTTTTTCCTGTCACAAGACTCAATACTAGTTACCATTCTCTATGTTAGAGTTATTTGTTTATTGTCTTACATCCTTCTCTAGAATATAAGCTCACTTTCTCTCCCTTCTATCCATCTATATACTCTTCCTCCTTTCTATCTTTCCATCTATCTGTCATCCATCCATCTTTCCCTCTTTCTTTCCATCTATCCATTATCATCTATCCATCCATCAAATTCATTCATACATCCTTCTTCCTTTCCATCTATTTTGTTATCTATCAATCTGTTAGTCCATCCAATGGTCAACCCACTCATCTCTAGCCATCCTTCCCTGTTCTTTCCATCTATCCATTATGCATGCATACATATCCATCCATCCATCCATCCATCCATCCATCCATCCATCCATCCACCCACCCATCCATGCATTCTTCATCTTTGTGCACAGATTGCCTGACTACACTGTAGCATGGTTTAAATAATAGAAAAAGAAACCCTGTCAACTAGGACCTGATAAATTAGTATCAAGAGTTCAGTAGCTTTTCTGCTTTTTGTTCTTGTTGAGCATCTTCCTTTAAGGTGAGGGAAGTCTGTGATATACACAAATGTGAGTCTTCAGCTGAACAGGGTCCAGGTCCCACCACATCTGTGAGCCTTCACTAGGGACTACAGACTCATGCCTGAAACAAACTTACTTACTTACCTTTTTTATTTGTTAGAAAACACAAATGGTAAACTTTATTTTTAAAAAGACACCATAACAAATTTTGCTCAAATAACATTTTAGCATTTATGCAGGGGATACTATAATTAGAATATATATATATATATATATATATTATTATGTGAGAAAAAAAAGTCCATTTTCAATGAAAGTTAAAAAAAAAAGAGACCTTGTAGCATGGTTTATTTAGTACATTTTCTGGTGATTTTTTTTTCTTTTCTTTTTTTCTTGAGTTGTATCTTGTGCTTTCTTCTATTGATAATAGATTTTTTTCCTCATACAAAATATCTTGTTTATGGTTTCCCCTCCTTATACTCCTTCTGGTTCCTCCCCACCTCACCTTCCATCCAGATCTGCCTCTTTTTTTTGTCTTTCATTAAAAAAAAAACAAACAAGCTTCTAAAGGGTAGTAATGAAGTAAGATAAGAGAAAACAAAAACTATCACAGTGGAACAGGACAAGACAGAAGAAAAAAAAACCAGGAGCAACAATGCAAGAAACAGATACAGACACAGAGACCTGCATGTTGTCACACTCAGGAGCTCTATAAGAACAATAAACTGGAAGCCATAATATATACACAGAGAACCTGGAGGGCAAAAAGAGGGAAAATAATATAAATAAAATAAAAAATAGCTTTGACATCACATTAGGAGACAAGAAACTTCCAAAGATGCTATTGAGTTTGTCTTCTGTTGGCCACTATTCTGGGCATGCGGCCCACCCTTAAGTGTTTGTTTCAGCAGTGAGCCTCCCTTATAGAAAACTAAATTTTCATTTGCAAGTGTTTATCAATTGGAGGTAGCTGGGTTAGGGATAGGGAGGTGTCCACTTATCCTTCAGCTCTAGGGCTCCATCTGGTACAGATTCATGCAGTCCCTGTGCATGCTGCCACGGTCTCTGTGGGTTGAAGTATGTATCAATCCTGTTGGTTTAGAATGCTTTGTTTTCTTGGTGTCCTCTATCCCTTACATGCTTTCTGCTTCCTATTCTGTGTGGATCTCTGAGCCCTGATTGGGGAGGGACTTGATGAAGACCTTCCTTTTAGTGCTGAGTATTCCAAAGTCCCTTGCTCGCTGGCTGTGGGTCTCTATATTTGTTCCTGTATGCTGCAGGAGGAAGCTTCTCCAATGATGGCTGAGCAAGGCATTGATCTATGAGTATAGTAAATAATCATTAGGAGTCATTTTATTGCTAGGTTCTCTTAGCAAAACAGTAGTATTTGGTTTTACCTTAGGTCTCTGGGCTATCTAGTCTCAGGGTCTTCATCACCCAAGCATTATTGGGTATTGGTTCCATCTCATGGAGTGGGCCGTAAGTCAAATCAGGTGTTGGTTGCTTACTTCTACAAACTTTGTGCCATCATTGCACTACCATATCTTACAGGCAGGACACCACCGTAGATAAAAGGTTTGTAGCTGGGTTGGTGTTTATGTTTCTTAGCAACAGCCTCTTTTTTTTATTTTTGTCACCATACATCCACAACTATCTGTTCTATGTCCCTGTCTTGGGTAAACCTATCCTCCCTAGTCTCTTACTCTGTATCTAACCTCTGTGGCTCTATGGATTATAGCTTACGTATCATTGACTTAATAGCTAATATCCATGTAGAAGCAAATACATACCGTCTTTGTCTTTCTGGGTCTGGGTTACCTCACTCAGGATGATTTTTTTTTTTTTGTAGTTCCACCCATTTACCTGTGAATTTCAAGATTTTATTTATTTTTGCCAACATAATGCTTTTATTAATTATTTGGGAATTTCATACAATGAACTCTGGTCATACTTCACATTCCTCCCAGGTCCCTCTTCCCCACCCTTGTGCCCCCTTCCCCTCAAATAAGTCCAATTAGTGTTGCCCATATACTCACTGGAGCCTGGTCAACCTCCTAGCGGCCAGCCCCTTCAAGACGACTGAGCCCTTCCCCACCCCCACCCCTGCCAGAAGCCGTCAACTGTGAAGAGCTACATTTCAATAGCTTCATGTCTGGGCTGTTTCTTTTGGGGGGGCGCGGGAAGAAGAGGTTGGTACACAAGCCTTCAATGTCTCTCATTCTCAGTTATGAGTCTGCAGTCATGGATACCACTGCAAGAGATGCCTCCCAGTCATAGCGGCCAGTGGCAGCTATTCATCTGTTGAGGGTCATCTTGGTTTTTTCCAATTCATGGCTATTGTGGATAGAGCAGCAATGAACAGGGTTGAGCAAGTGTCTCTAGAGTGGGATGAAGGGTCTTTTGGGTATATGTCTAAGAGTGGTAGAGCTGGACAGTTCCTCAGGAAGATGGAAATCAATCTACTTTAATTTCCATCTTCCTAAGAAACTGTCACACTAATTTCCATAGTGATCTTTTTCAAGTTTGCACTCTCACCAACAATGGATGATGGTTCTTACCCCACATCCTTGCCAGCATGAGCTATCACTTGTTTTATTGATTTCAGTCATTCTGACTGGCATAAGACAAAATCTCAAAAGTAGTTTTGATTTGCATTTTCCTGATGACTAAGAATGTTGAATATATTTTTAAGTATTTCTTAACCATTTGAGTTCCCCTCTTTGAGAATTCTCTGTTTAGATATGTGCCCCATTTATAATTGAGATATTTGTTTTCTTGACATCTACTTTTTTGTTATTTATTTTATTTTGGGTATTAGTCATCTATCAGATATGTAACTGGTAAAAATCTTTTTCCACTCTGTAGGTTGCAACTCTGTCTGAATGCTGGTCTATTTTTTTTTTTTTTTTTGCCTTACAGAAGCTTTCATGAGGCCATGTTTATTAATTGTTGACTTAGTGCCTGTGTTAATGGTATTTTGTTCAGAAAGTCTTTTCCTATGTCTATGAGTTCAAGGCTATTGCCCACTTTCTCCTCTATTAGCAATAGTGTATCTGGTTTATGTTGAAGTCTGTGATCCATTTGGAGTCGGGAGATTTGTGTGGGATGATAAGTATAAATCTGTCTGGATTCTTCTACATGCAGCTGTCCAGTTTGGCAAGCACCATTTTTGAAGATGCCATTTTTTTTTCAGTGTATATTTCTAACTATCAAAAATCAGGTATACATAGATATATAAATTTATGTCTCCACTGTCATTTGATTCCATTAATCAATTTGTTTGTTTTTGTGCCAATACCATTCTGTTTTTAGAACCTTAGCTTTGTAGTACAATTTGAGATAGGAACTAGTGATACCATTAACAGTTCTTTTATTAGTCAAGATTTTTTTAAAGCTATCCTGGAATTTTTGTTTCCATTTGAAGCCAAAAATTGTCCTTTCAAGGTCTGTGAAGAATTGTGTTAGAATTTTGATGGGGATTGTGTTGAATTTATAGATTGCTTTTGGTATGATGGCCATTTTTACTATGTTAATTCTACCAATCCATGAGCATAGGGGATTGTTTTATCTTCTGAATTCAGTTTTTTCTTCAATATCTTTACATTTTTATTATAAAAATTTTCACTTCCTTGATTAGAAACACCCCAAAATATTATTTTTTCATTTTAAAATTAATTAATTAATTAATTAATTGTAATTTATTCACTTTGTATCCCAGCTGTAGCCCCCTCCCTTGTCCCTCCCAATTCCATCCTCTCTCCCTCTTCTCCTATGCCCTTCCCCCAGTTTCTTAGTGAAATTTTTAGGGTCAGTTATGTATACTATCATATCACCTGCAAATAAAGACACTTTGACTTCTTTCTTTCCAATTTGTATTCCTGTTCTCCTTCTGTTGTATTAGTGCTCTAGCTAAGGCTTCAAGTACTATATTAAATAAAGATGGAGAGAGTGGACAACCTTGTCTTGTTCCTGATTTTGGTGGAAATGCTTTGAGTTTTCCCCATTAAAATTTTTAAATTTTTTTTCTCCCATATATTTTCTCTCTATATACTCCTCCCAACCTTTCCCCCATGCCTCCCTCTTTTCTAGATCCACCTCTCCTATCAGAGAAGAGCAGGCATAACAAGCTAATAAGAACAGGCATATACCATCACATCAAGGCTGGACATTAGGAGGAAAAGGATCTCTCAAGTAGGCAAAAGAGTTAGGATTTCCACAAGAACAGCAAGCTACTCAGCCATAACATATATGTAGAGGACTTAGGACTTACTCCTACAGGCTCTCTGATCTCTGCGAGTTCCCACGAATCCTGGTCAGTTGATTCTGTGGGCCACGTTATGAGTTTTTCTCCATTTACATTGATGTTGGCTGTGGGTTTGCTGTAAACTGACTTTATTATATCTAGGCATGTCCCTTGCATTCCTAAGTTCTACAGGGCTCTTTTTCATGATGGGGTATTCATGCCTGAAACTTTCAAAAAGGAAGCTGCACATGTTAGAAAGTTTCTTCTTTGAGTCTAAGATCAGATGAGGGCTTGGCAGAGTGGGAGGCCATTGTAGGAGTGGGAATATCTTGTCTTTCCATCTCCTTTTGCCCTTACGGAAGCGTGTGAGCTCTCTGCCCTTTTGTGCCTTGGAGGCCTCTTTATTTTTAAACTTCTATTAAAGGATTTTTGTGACTTCTGCTTGTCACACAATCAGACCAAAGGTGAGCGAAAAGTATATTCAGGTCAGCTTGCTAGCTTGGCATTGGTTTAATATGGGGAAAGGAGTTCCATCTGCTCTGAGTCCGTGTCACCAGTGGCCAGAATCTGCCTGGTGAGGCAGAAAAAGAAGTAGATTCTCTTTGTGGGTGTAGCTGTGTCTATCTGGCCAGGCATTATTTAATTTCACTCATACTGAAGTGATTTTACTTCACATTTTATCTATCTATCTATCTATCTATCTATCTATCTATCTATCTATCTATCTACTGTGTGAACATACATGTGTAAGTATGTATGTAAGTATGTATGTATGTGGCATATATGTTCATGGTGTATAGGCATGTGCAGGTGCAAGGGCTACGTGCTTGCATGGAGATTAGAGTAGGATATCAAGTGTTCTCTCTACCTTTTTCCTTTGAGACAAGTCTCTCACTAAACTTGGAGATAGGCTGGCAACCAGCAAGCCCCAGCAATCCTCCAGTCTCCATCTCCCACGGAACTTGTCTCCAGTTTTGACTCATGATTTGTAGAGTCACTGAACATTTGTGGATCTGTCTAGTTTATTTTCACAATATTTTTTTATTGATTATTTAGGAATTTCACATCATGAACCCTGAGCACACTTAACTTCTCAGTCATCCCGGGTCCTGCCCCAATACCCTTCTGATTAACCCCCCCCCCCAAAAAAAAAGAAGAAAATACCTCCCCTCAAAACACCAAGTCCATGTTTTTATGTGAACAGTTTTCATTTAAGATGCCCAGGGGAGGGGTTACAGGTTACATGTAAATGTGAGTATAACTTTGCAATTTTTTTTCACAAACAAATATATTAAACAAAGCAACTTAGGGGAGAACAGTTTTTTTTTTTTTTTTGGCTTATAATTCCAAGCTTCAGTCCATCACTAGAAGAAAGTCAAGGCAGGAACTCCACTTAGGTAGTCATAGTGTGTGCAAGAACAGAGACAATGAATGCTGACATGTTCACGTGCCATTTGCGTTCATCTTGATTTCTCCGTTTCTCTGCAAGACTCTCTTTCAAAGTTCATTGCTCAACAAGAGTATTTTTCCACCGTGGCACTGTTGATACTCAGGCAAGATAATTTTGCCATTTCTGTGTTTGTGCTATTCGGTAAGCTACTCATTGTATTATGGTCAAGAACATCCCTAGCATCTACCACTGAGCTATATTACCCTAGCTTTCCAGCTTTGGTTTTGATGGGGTTTATTTGCCAGGTGGGCATATAGGGCCACTGACAGGTGCTAAATTACTTAGCTAGCTATTTAATTAAGCATTGAACTAAACATATGGCTACTTGATTAATTAGCTAAGTGACTAGGCAGCAAGTGCCTAGTATGTACCAGACATTTCTAGCTGACTGGGGACAGAGAGATGGAGGAAGAGGTGACATTCCTGCCCCCGTAAGGCACACACAGTCTTGAGGCAAATGAGAAAAATGAGAGTGAATGAGAGAAAAGGGTTCCAGAGGTTCAGTGAGTGGGATGGACAAAACTAGTGTAGCAAATGGCAGCAATGAGAGGGACTGTCATACTCCATTTCCTGCTGTCACTTCATGCCCTGGCTGAGTAACTTACAGAGAATGAGTATATTTACATTATGGATCTGGAGGCTTTGAAGTCCAAGAGTGTGGTCTGCTGAGGTCCTCTTTGCTGTGTCAAACCATGGCCGAAAGTACTAAAGGCAGCATCACACAAGCCTGCTACAGGAGCTAGCTGTTGCCATGCTAGCTCTCTGGTCATCAATCCATGAGCTAACAGATCCACTCCTCAGAGCATTTGTCTTGACTTGGTCATTTTCCCAGAGTAACACCTCTCAATACCTATGATGGGGACATGGGGACCAGGTTTCCAATCTGGGAAATTGGGGGGATACATTAGAACCATTGAAGGGAATCACAGGATAAAATAGGGTGCAAGCGAGTTAACGTTTGAGACAATCAGCGATCTGAAAGGTAAAGATGTGAGTGTGTGTGAGTGTGAATGTGTGTGTGACGGTTGGTGTTAATTGTTATCTTGAAAGAATCTAGACTCTCTTTGAAGATGGGCCTCTGGCCCTGCCTTTAGGAGATTACTGTGATTAATTAACTAATTTGGGAAATCCATCTTAATTGTGTGTGGGACTGTTCTCTGAGCCAAGGATCCAAGACTCTACAAAATGAAGAAAGGGGATGTCCTACTTAAGAGTTACCAGTGCTGCGATGAGACACCATGGCCACAGCAACTTGGAGAAGAAAGGGTTTATTTGACTTACACTTTCACGTCACTGTTCCTCATTGAAGGAAGACAGGGCAGGGATTCTAACGCGGCAGGAATCTGGAGGCAGAGGCCATGGAAGGTGAAATGCTAGTGACTGGCCTGTTCCATGGCTTGCTCAGGCTGCTTTCTTATGAAGCTCAGAACCACTAAGCCACCTGTAATGCACTAGGACCTCATCTATCAATCACTAGTAAAGAAAATTCCCAACAGACTTACATATGGCCCACTCTTATGGAGGCATTTTCTCAACTGAGGCTCCCTCCACTCCCTCCTCTTCCATGACTCTAGCTAGTTGCCAAAAACAAAACAAAACAACAAAACAAAAACAAAAACAAAAACAAAAACAAAAACAAACTAGCAAGCACAGGAACTGAGCCATTGGAAGTACCCATCTCTCTGCTTCCTGATTTTGGTTGTCACATGACCAGCTGCTTCAGCGTCTAGCCACATTTACTTCCCCGCCATGATGGGCTACACCTAGAACTGTGAGCTACAATAAACTCTTTGCACAGTAAGTTTCATGTGTCACAGCAGCAAGAAAAAGACACACGGGGTCAAGACAGAGGACCTTGAACTGCATGCAAGTGCCCTTGATTTGTTTGAGAAGCAGCCAAGAGTTGCTGAAGTGTGTGGAGCCTGGGATGAATCATAGAAATGATATCAGAGAGGGAGAGAGAGAGAGAGAGAGAGAGAGAGAGAGAAAGAGAGAGAGAGAGAGAGAAGCAGACCACAGCCTCTATCACTGAAGGTGAGACTCTCCAAAGCCCCCATGGCCATAACAAGGTTGTGCCGGCACCACAGCTGTCAGCTGGCTCAGCTGGGCTGACTGCTGTTAATTACAAGCCTCTAGCTCTAGCTCCTTAGCCAAGGTGGTTTAACTTAGATTAAGTCTTTGATTTAATATCAGGTTTATGTCCCTTGTGCTTGAGGATATGTCTTGATTTAACGGTTGAATCTATAAATTGACCTTCTGGTTGGGGGTTTCCTTTTGATCTTTCAATGAGCTCTAAAATGCAGACTCCATTTGTAGAGGACAGATGCTGCTGCTGCATTCCAGGGACTTTTGTGGATCTGTGTGGAAGGTCTAAAGAAGACCATTTGCTTTAGGCTAGCCTTGACAAGCCCTGAGTGTTCTTGGGCTAGCCTTCTATCTTTAAATATACACCATAGATCCAGAAAGGGAACAAGAACAGAAAGAGTCAAGCAAAAGTATTTAAGGAACAGAGGCGCTAATATGAGCTTAGAGTTCTGGACAGAATGCTGCTATTGTTTTTTCCTTTAACAATTAAAAGCAGGTGGTAGAAAGTCAGGAATAAGTATTTCCAGTCCAAATTTATCAGTCCATTCATTGAACAGCACTGTCATTTCCTGGGTACTGGGCATGTATCAGAGGACAAAGAAGACAGCAGCTCTTGACCTCAGATGCTTTGAGGATGGCTGGAAGGAAGAGCATACTGAGGGCGCACTGTGGTAGTTTAGATTCTAGAAGGCACTGCAAAGGAAAACAACAGAGGTCCATGTCCCAAGGCATGCTGGAAACGATGGGGTTCCAGTTTTAAACAGTGTGGTTAGTATGTCTTTGGAATAAATAAAGTTATTCAGACAATCAATGGGCTGTGAATGTAGCTTATGGAAGTAGGTGGTAATGTGGTGTTGGCATAGGTTTCCTGGCTCTATTTGGTAATGACCTAAGGGAACAACTGCTGTCTTAGAAAATGCACACGAGGTATTTAGGGGGAAGGGAATATCATTACCTAAAGTGTCTTGGTTTCATTGCTGTTTTCATGCTGCTTTAACAGACAGTAGCTTATAGGAAAAGGATTTACAGCTTATGGTTCTGGCAGGACAGAGTCCACCATGGCAGAGAAGTCAAGGCATCAGAAAGAGAGCATGGTGGCAGAAAGAAGACGCTGGCTGATCACATTTCTTCTGCATCCAGGAAATAGAGAAATAGGAAGTGGGGTCGGGCTCTAAAAATGCCGTCCCTACCCCTGCTGATGTACTTCCTCAAGCAAGGTTCTACCTCTCAAAGGTTTCATGACCTTCTGAAGAGTCCTATCAGCTGGAAACTAGTTGTTCAAACCTATGAGCCCATCTCATAGGAGGCATCTCACATTTAAACCAGCAATGTTATTCAGAAAGCAGAAACACGTATATGTGTGCAGATAAAATACGGTAAAACAAAGGTGATGAAGTATCGACTATTTTGGACAACTTGGGTTCAGTGTCTTTATATGAATCGTACAACTTTTTTGCTAGAATGACATCATTTTTAAATCTAAAAGATAAATTGTAAAATAAAATCAAGGCTAGGGCAGCTACAAGTTTACCCCTTGCACATTACTCCACATTAAATATGGCAGCTTCACCAAAATGAGGTTTGACCTTCTCTTCTCTCTACCTTCCACCCAACAGAGTCTTTAAAAAACATTGGGTGGAGCATAGGGAGTTCTGGAAGAGTGGCGGGAAGAATAGAAGGACCCAGAGGGGACAGGAGCTCCTCTAGAAGACCACCAGTGCCAACTAACCTGAGCCCAGGGGTGCCTGTGGAGACTGAAGCACCAACCAAGGACCATGCATGGACTCGACCTAGGCCCTTACACATATGTAGCCAATGGGCAGTTCGGTCTTCATGTGGGTTCCCTAGAAAGGGGAGAGGAGCCTGTCTCCAACATGGATTCTGTTGCCTGCTTTTTGATCACTTCCAACTGGCAGGGCTACCTCTCCAGGCCACAGGGGAAGAAGATGCACTTAGTCTTGATGCGACTTGATTTGCTGGTGTGGGTTCATGAGTGTGTGTGTGTGTGTGTGTGTGTGTGTGTGGGGTGCTCCCCTTATCTGAGGAGTGGGGGGAAGGAAGACAGGGGGAAGAGGAAGGGGTGGTGGACCTGAAAGGAGAGGAGGGATGGAGGCTATGATGGGGATGCAAAGTGAATTCATATATAAATAAATAATTAAAATTAATTAAAACTCAATTAATTAAATTAATTAATTGAAGTTACAGCTTTAACCCCAGCACGTAGGGATGCAGAGGCAGGTGGATTGCTTTGAGTTCGAGGTCAGCCTGGTCTTCAAAGCAAGTCCAAGACAGCAAAGACTACACAAAGAAACCCTGTCTGGAAAAAACAAGCAAAATGTTATGCCTGTGTCTACCTTAACCAGAAATTACCTTTTCTCCTAGAAAACCCTCCTGTGAGTCCCTTAAAATCCTTCCTGTGGAAATTTAGGGAGTTCTGGGAATTGAATTCAGATAGATCCTCAAACTTGCATGGCAAACATTTTACCAAGTGAGCCGTAACCCCAGCCCTACATGCTATTATTCTGATTTTGGTGTAAGCCATCTGTCCAAATCTCCTGAGCAAGATGTGGTTTTCAAGGGGCTTGGGTCTCATTCATTTTTTTTCTCCAGCATGCTGTGCTGACAGGTGAGGGGCAGTAAGACACTGAGGCATGACTAGATGGGTCTGAGTGGAGAACAGGAACCTCAGAGATATACCACCATTAGCAAAGGGATCCGATGGAACAAGAAAATGCCAGCAGCGGCTAACATCAACAGGGTTGCAATGAAGCCCCTTCATGGAGACGGCTAGTGTCACCAGAGCCAGGCTGCGAGGAATATGCAGGGGTGGAAGACACTGCATTTGTTCCTTGTAGCTGCCAATGTGTGGGTGGCTGGGTGCAGGGCACAGACAGAGAGGTGTCTGGCTCAGATCATCAGTAGAACTGCAACGTTGGGTGACTTAAAAACCAACTGATACTTGGATGTTAACCAGTAACTCCTTGCTATTAAATGGCTAAGACTTCCTTTGGCTGGGATTCCTGTCACGTTTTTCTGCCATGCTGAACTTGAAAAATCCAAGCTGTGCAGGACTGAGCAGAACCACACGGGTGATTAGTGCAAATCCCACAGAAGGCACCTGCTCACTCATTATTTGGCTCCCCTCAGTTGTGAGGCTTAGGAGGAGTGTGACCCAGCATGCTAACCTTCCAAGTGGAACATGGAACTTCAAGACTGTTAACCACTTGACTTCATTTCTCTGGGTGCCCAAGGAGGAGAGATTTTTTTTGTTATACAAGACACTGTCTTCAGTAATTGTAGCTGTCTAAAAAGTTCAAGTGGGATTTTCCTTCCTTAAGTATGGTGTGGAGCCTCGGGTACAGATAGATGAAGGTAGGGTTGAGTTGTATGGGGACTGTAGGAATTGCTGAGGAGGGGGTGGGAGAGAACACAGAAACCGGAGCAGTGAGGTGTGTGGGAGATACAAAGCAGACAGCTATGGCTTTGGAATGTAGCTCTACCACCACGCAGTGAGAGACTTTATTCAAGCTCTGTGTGAGCCCTGATGTTCCCATCTATGAAATAGGATGGTCTTATAACAGGCTTAAAAGGTCTTTGTGGGGATTAAATTGATAGTATACACCATACATAATAAACTAATTGAAAATACAAATTCTCAGTTACTGTTCTATTCCTGTGACGAAAAACCATGATAAAGACAGGTTACAATAGAAAGAAAGCATTTAATCGAAGGCTTACAGTTTCAGAGGGTGAATCCATGACCATTGTGGTAGAAAGTATGGTGGCAGTCAGACAGGCAGGCAGGCAGGCATGGTGCTGGAGCTAAGAGCTTACATCTCGGTGTGTAAGAAGTAGGCAGAGAGGGAGAAGGAAAGGGAATTGGGGAGGGAAAGGGAAGAGAGAGAGAGAAAGAGAGAGAAAGAGGGAGAGAGAGAAAGAGAGGGTCTGGTGTAGGTTAAAACCGCAAATCCCACCTTCGTTAACACACTTTCTATAACATGACCACATCTCTTCATCCTTCCCAAACAGTTCCACTAATTGAGAATCAAGTATCCAAACATATGATCCTATAGGGAGGGTCCATTCTCTTGGTTATCACTTTATAGTAATTAAAGTGCCACACATGATAAACAGGTGGCATTTCAAAAAAGGTGAGGAAGAAGGTAAGACAGAAGACAGAGGAAGAGAGGTGAGCAGAATAATGTCTACAAGAGAAGATATCTTGCAGTCAGACAGGCTGGGGTCAGAATATCAGCCATTTCACGTGTTAGATGGAGAAGTTCTTTTGTTTTGCTCAGTTTAGTCTTTATCCTCCTACCCCTGTTAGTCTTTTAGTCATTTGTAAGCACTTCAGACCAGGCTTGACTCTCACTCATCTGGGCCTTCTCCCACCCTCTAGATGGGCTGACATAGGGAGGTGTTGAACAAACACATCTCTAAAATGGAGGTAGAGACACCCTTTTGTAACCCAGTTCTTATCTCCAGAATCAGCACAGCAGCGCAGAGCTGGATTCTCAGCATGCAGTGGATGGTTAAACATTTCTTAGCACTATATGAATGCTTTGGCTTGAATGTGTCCTTCCTAGTCCATATTTGGAAACCTAGTTCTCAGGACAATAGTGTTGGGAGGTGGGACCTTTAGGTCATGAGGGATTCATGTTGTTATCATGGAATGTCAATCTCTCTCTTGGCTATGGTATTGCTACAGAAGTAAAGAAGTGAGTTTGGCCTTTCTTTGTCTGTCATGTACTCTATTTCCCTCCTGCCTTCTACCATGAGATGATGTAGCAATGTCATTGACAGACATTGCTTCACAGTGGGGTTCCCACACTCAGGAACTGTAGGGAATTAATCTCTGTTCTTTATAACTTACTCAGGCTCATGTATTCCATGAGGGCAATGGAAGAGAGAGTAATGAATGATTAGCAAGGTTTCTGAGGTACCTACAATTAGGCTACACATTCCACAGAGACAAGGCAAGCCTGCTGGGCACACAGGTGTATATTTTACTACCTCTGTGGATTTTTATATACATTGAATGATTTTCATATATGTTCTCAGTAGCATAGTGGAAAGGCTTGTACTGAATGGTCCCAGTAATTTTTTTAAGGTTGTGGTCCTCACTTTTTAAATTCATATAGTATTTATTACGTATCTTCACTCTGACTCTAAGACTTTATTATAAACTCAAAGGATCCAGTTTTTAGAAGATGAAAATTCACTGTAAACAAAGGTGGTTATTTGAGAATGTCATCTCAGGTGTCTCCTTTACAAACAATGGCCACTAAGGAAAACGTTTTCCCAGGTTCAGCCTCAGTGGCACATGGAGGCCATTGCAGGTATCGTCTTTGGGGTCTAGGCCACACCTAGAATTGGTATCAGAGCCTAGCAACACCATCCCATGCTGCAAACTATTCAGACATATTACAAAAGAGTCCTGGGGAGTAGAGGCTTGCACTGAAGTTCATAAAGCCACTGATCCCAGCAATGTGTGTGGCCCTATCTGAGTTTCACAAGGATGTCACTGAGGGAAGCTGTGAAGGTGAAGCCTGAGCTGTAGTAGAGATATTGGGATGCTGGAGGTGCTGTTATGGTAGAACTTTTGCCAAATAAAGCTTCAGGTGTGGAGTGGAGCCAGCCCAAGAGAGAATCACAGCTGGCTTAGGCAGCTGATATGGGGCGAGGTGGAGCGAGGAAAGCCCATTGAGGCCCAGATGATGCCATCATGGGTCCCAGATGTTACATGTGGAGATTCAGAATCCAGTATCTTTCTGCTGGCTTTCTGTCTCATTTTGGTATGATCTTTTCTTCTTCTTCTTCTTCTTCTTCTTCTTCTTCTTCTTCTTCTTCTTCTTCTTCTTCTTCTTCTTCTTCTTGTACTGTCATTCCTCCATTTAAAAATAGGACTATTTAGTCTGTGCCTTTGTACGTTGGAAATATTTAAGGTTCTCTTAATCTTACAGACATTCACATTTAGGGATTGCCTGGAGCTTCAAGAGCGACATTGAACTTTACTTCTGAACAATGTTAGAACTGCTATGTTAGTCTGCTCACCTTAGCTAGTACATTGTGTATATTCTTAGTGAGTTGTTGGTAATTTTATTGGTTAATCATCTTTGAGACTTTATGCAATCATTATAGTTTGTTCAATGCTTTCCTCAGATGACAAGTCCAAGAGATCAGTGTTATTATTATGGCTAAAGATGTATTGTGGTTTTGAGGATTGCTGAGAGCATAGACTTTCCTTCCTTTGGTGCTGGCATGGAACCCAGGGCCTTACCTGTGCTAAGCAACTGCCCTACTACTTAGTCACATCTCTATCCCTGAGAGGAGGTTTTATGCAGTCTCTCTGCAGATGGTGATAATAAACACGTGAAGTAAAGCATGCTTGTCAACGTGGCTCAGCCATTTCACAATATTACCTTGCTCATGATGAGTGTACATCATTTTTCAGTTTACAGTGTAAACGTAGCAGCTAAAAACTCTCTCAGAAGCCAATGCCTGTCTCTGACCCTCACATATCAATATGTGTCTTCTCCTGAGCCTGGTGACCTCTCACTAGCTTTCTGGATTTCTTCAAGTGTTACGGTACTGGTTTTTGATGTCATGTCCATGGATACAAACTTGAACTCTGAGATTTCATTCATTTGGTCTGGATATTTGAACCCATTTACAACCATGTCTTTTTACTGCTGTTATTCACCTCTGAGTCTAGGTTTCTCTCTTTTCATTTTCTCTATCTATCTATCTATCTATCTATCTATCTATCTATCTATCTATCTATCTATCTATCTCTATTTACCTGTCTGTCTGTATGAAGTACTTATCTTTCCTATCTCTGCTTCCCGACTACAGAAGCTACGTGACAGCTGCCTCCTCCTGCTGCCATTACTTTACTACCATGAGAGACTGAACCCTCAAAATGTGAGCCAAAAGAAACCCTTCCTTCCTGAAGTTGCTTTTGTCAGGTGTTTTATTGCAGTGACAGATGAATAACTAATTCAGGAGACCTTTTATTGCAACAGCACGATGAGTCTAATATAGAGCATTTGTCTTTTAAACTTTGGCAAATTACTCTAGGATGCATGCTTTACTGACCATATTCTTGACATTTTCTGTCCTTCTTTGCTGTTTCTTGATCACACATCCTTTAGATATACTGAAAGGTTCTAAGCAAATCCCTTGCCTGGACCATTGCTTGCTTGATCTTCTTTCCCTCCTCTCCCTTCTTTTTCCCTCTTCTCTCATTTCATCTTCTCTCCAATCTCCTCTCTTCTTCCCTTTCATCTTCCTTCTACTCAACTCCTCTCTCTCCTCTTCCCCTCTTCTTTCTCCTTCCTTTGTGTCCTGCTTCCCATTAAGCTCTTTTCCTCCTTGCCCCTCTTCCTCTTTCTCCTTCCCTTTACCCCACCACAGGTCTCATATTTAACATAAACCAGCCTCAAACTTTTTTTCCTTTTGCCTCTACTTCTAAAGCTGCACCAACATGCTCTGGTTCATGTGATATATATTCATTCAGTTCTTTTTGTAAAGTTAGTACTTGTCTGTGATAGAGAATTTAAAGCTTCCTTGCATTTCTGAATGTTGAAGTTTGAAATTGGCCCTGAGTACGGAGAGTTTCCTCATTTTCCCATTATACAGAGGAACAAGAGATAATTTAAGGGAACCCCTACTGTCAGACACTTGGTTCATTTCTGTGTCTTGTGATGTTATAACCACTGATACATGTTCCTGTGAAAAAATCCTTTGTGATTGTCTTACAGAACAGACCTGGAAAGAACACTGACAATGGAAGGATGCTTTTAAAGCCCTTGGTATAACCTTGAAGTTATTTTTCCAAGGCACAGTCCTATTTGCTGCTCCTGCTGGGAGCAAATGAAAGGGTCTATTGTTTTAAATACATCCTTCACTAAGATCATTCTTCACTTACAGTAAATGCTTAATAATTAAGACCTCATGGCTGACACTCTTATGGTGACTTCCCCTTTGGACTCCTCTGCTGTGAGAGCAAATAGTCAGTATTAAAATCCTGCAAACTTCCCTTCACAGCCTGTGAACTGTGATCTAAGAGATACCATCTTTCCTCTGAATTTAGAAATAGTCCTCCTTCCCAGGGAACACTGCAAGAATAAGGGAAGAAGAGGAGGAGGAGGAGGAGGAGGAGGAGGAGGAGGAGGAATGCTCTCTTTGGATGGATTGAAACAAAATTGTGGCTGTTTCCTTGGCTTCTTATGGTTTCTTGTGCTTTCTTTGTTTGTTGTTTTGAGAAAGGATACTAATATATAGCCCAGGGCTCAAAGCTTCCATCTACCAGTCCTGCTTCCCAGGGAACACTGCAAGAATAAGGGAAGAAGAGGAGGAGGAGGAGGAGGAGGAGGAGGAGGAGGAGGAGGAGGAGGAGGAATGCTCTCTTTGGATGGATTGAAACAAAATTGTGGCTGTTTCCTTGGCTTCTTATGGTTTCTTGTGCTTTCTTTGTTTGTTGTTTTGAGAAAGGATACTAATATATAGCCCAGGGCTCAAAGCTTCCATCTACCAGTCCTGCCTGCTGATGTTGGGATTTCAGGCATGCAACAGCACACCACTTTTTTCATTACTTAGTTCTGCCTGCCTGTCTGTCTCTCTGCCTCTCTCTTGTGTGTGTGTTGTTGCACACATCCCTCTGTGTATATGTGTGTGTGTACACATGTCTGTGTGTGAACACAACCATTCACATACATGTGGAGGCCAGATGTTGCTCCCCACCTTATTTTTGAATACAGGTTCTCACACTGTATCTGGGTATGCTGGCTGAACACTGAGTTCCCAGGATCTGATAGACTCTGCCCCTCAATGCTGAGATTTTCAGGTGTGCCTCACCATGTTAGGCTTTTGTACATGTGTGCTAGGGATTGAGTTCAAGTTCTCACACTTTCATAACAAGTACTTTCCCATGGAGCCATCTCCTCATCCCATGTTTTCTATTACTTAAAGCCTAATAGGAATTTTATTTCGAGGCGACAGAATATGTTGCAGAGTTAGGGTTGGGTTAGAGTTTTGTTTGTTGTTTTCTAAGACAAGGTTCCATGTAGCTCAGGTTGCCCTTGAACTCACCTCACAGCTGAAGATGCCCTCCTGTCTCCACTTCCCTAGTCCTGGGATCACAGGCCTGTGCCATCATACCTGGCTTTTGGTGCTTAATTTCTGAGGGAAGGAATGGGTTAATAATTAATGGCCAGGCTCTCTGACTAATGCCAGTCATAAACTTGACAAAGAATGTGACTTATTTCTGACTTATTTCTTTCTTAATAGAAATACAGGAGGCATGCAGGCAACTGTTCCTCTGCTAAATAGGCATGCTCAAGTACTGTCACGTGTTCCTTAATGATAAGTTTGTGCTCTGAGAAATGTACTGCAGAGATTCTGCCACCATGTTAACATAGTTCTATAACCCTAGATGGGATAGGCCACTGCACACATAGACTTTGTGGTCTAGCCCCCTTCCTTTTAGTGCCAAGAAGCAGGACACAACTTGAAATCAAACAGCCCCAGAGGAAATGATGTATGCTGATGATAGGTGCACTGAGCTTGAGAGTCACGCAGGTTGCTGCTGGTTTAACTCGGTACTTTTTACAAGAACCCTAAGTAAGAGCACTGTGAATGATAAAAATAAAGCACAGTAGCCACACGAACAGCAAGAGATGTTCTGTCATTATCAGGAAAAGTACATCACACGCAGTTATGTGTTCTCTGCTCCATTTTTGTTCATTTAAAATATTTATGTGTGAGGGCCATATGACATCACCGGAAACCAGCAGTTCTACCACAGCAAGACCTGGAGATCCTATCACACCTGAAGTGTAAGAAAAAGATTTTAAATCTGAGGTTATGAAAATGTTAGAGGCCTTATAGGAGGAAAACAAAGCTCTCAAAGCAGCACAGAAAAATACAATCAGACAGATGTAGGAATTGAACAAATCCCTTAAAGAAATTAAAGATATATAGGAAACTACAATTAAACAGAAGAAGAAAATGAATAAAACTGTTTAAGAATCCCAAATGGAACTAGAAGCCATAAAGAAAACACAATCTGAGGCAATCCTGGAGATGGAAAACCTAGGAAGAGGATGGGAACTACAAACACAAGCATCACCAAGAGAATACAAGAGATGGAAGAGATAATCTCAGGAGTAGAAATTGAAGAAATCGATATATCAGTCAAAGAAAATGTTAAATTCTAAAAGCT
This sequence comes from Rhombomys opimus, assembly GCA_010120015.1. Taxonomy (NCBI): domain Eukaryota; kingdom Metazoa; phylum Chordata; class Mammalia; order Rodentia; family Muridae; genus Rhombomys; species Rhombomys opimus. The sequence continues at coordinate 1,153,740 of REGO01000515.1, forward strand.
TCTGACTCAGAACATCCAAGAAATCTGAGACACCATGAAAAGACCAAACCTATGAATAATAGGAATAGGAGAAGACTCTCAGCTCCAAGGCTCAGAAAATATTTTCAACAGAACCATAGAAGAAAACTTCCCCAACCTAAAGAAAGAGAGGCTTATAACCATACATAGGCTTTCAGAACACGAAATAGATTGGCTCAGAAAAGAAAGTCAACCTGCCACATAATAACCAAAACACTAAATGTACAAAAAAAAAGAGAGAATATTAAAAGCTGTAAGGGAAAAAGAACAAGTCACATATAAAGGCAAGCCTATTAGAATCACGCCTAACTTCTCACCAGAAACTCTATAAGCCATAAGGGCTTGGACAGATATCTAACAGATAGAAAGATACCATGGAGGTCTACCATACCCAGCAAAACTTTTAACCACCGTAGAGGAAGAAAACAAGATATTCCATGACAAAAACAAATTTAAACAGTATCTATCCAAAAAGTCCAGCCCAGAGAAGACACTAGAAGGAAAATTCCAACCCAAGAAGGTCAACCATACAGTTGAAAAAAGACAGCATCTTCAACAAATGGTGCTGGTCTAACTCATGTCTATGTAGAAAAATGCAAATAGACCCATATTTCTCTCTCTGCAGAAAACTCAAATCCAAATGGACCAAATACCTTAATATATGACCATATACACTAAATCTTTTAAAAGAGAAAGTGGGGAAGATCCTCAAACCCATTGGTACAGGAGACAACTTCCTGAACAGAACAACAATAGCTCAGGTTCTAAGATTAACAATTAAAAAATGAGACCTCTTGAAACTGAAAACTTTCTGTAAGGCAAAGGACACTATCAATAGAACAAAAGGACAGTCTACATATTGAGAAAAGATCTTCACCAATCCTATATCTGACAAAGAGCTAATATCCAAAATATATAATGATCTCAAGAAATCAAACACCAATAACAAAATAAGCCAATTAAAAATGGAGCACAGAACTAACCAGAGAAATCTCAAATGGCCAAGAAGCACTTAAAGAAAAGCTCAGCTTCTTAGTCATCAGGGAAATGCAAATCAAAACAATTCTGAGATTCCATCTCACACAGGTCAGAATGGCTAAGATCAAAATCTCAAGTGACAGCACGTGTTGGCAAGGGTGTGGAGAAAGTAAAACACTCCTCCATTGCTAGTGGGAGTGTAAAGTTGTACAACTTTGGAAATCAATGTGGTGCTTTTTCAGAAAATTAAAAATAGCACCACCTCAAGACCTAGCCATACCTCTCCTGCGTATATATCCAAAAGACACTCCACCATACAACAAGGACACTTGCTCAACTATGTTCATAGCAGCTTTATTTACAATAGCCAGAATCTGGAAATGACCTTGATCTCCCTCAAGGGAAGAATGGATAAAGAAACTGTGGCACACTTACACAATGGAATACTACTCAGCTCTTAAAAATAAACACATCATGAAATTTGCAGGCAAATGGATGGAACTAGAAAAGATCATGCTGAGTGAGGTAACCCAGACCCATAAAGATGCACATGGTATGTCTCACTTATAAGTGGATTTTAGCCATGTAGTATAGGATAGGAATACTACAAGGCACAGACCCAAAGAGGATAAATAACAAGGAGGATCCAAAGAGGATACATAATGTTACTCAGAAGTGGAGGTAGAATAGACAGAGCTGTGGCTGAAGAGAAGGAGCAAGGTAGGAGAGGGTGTGCAGAGAGTTAAGAGGGTGGAGATCAGACCTGGTGAGAGCGAGAGGACAGAAGGCTTGTAGAGAAAAGAGAAACTGAGGGTGGAGGTGTCTCTGTTACAAGCTGGAGACCCACATCAGGGTAGGCTCCTGGAAGGTATGAGGAGGATTCACCAACCCACTCACAAAAACTTCAACCCAGAGTTTATCTTTCCTACAAGATGTGTAGGGATAAAGATAGAGCAGATAGAGAGAGACTGAGGGAATGCCCAACCGATGCCTGGCCCAACCAAAGACCTCCCCTATCGGAGAGTGCCAACCCCTGACACTATGAATAATACTCTGCTAAGCCTGCAGACAGAGTTGTCCTCTGAGAGGCTCTACCAAATAGCACCTCAAAACAAATGCTAAGACTCACAGCCATGGGCGATGTGTAGGGGAGTATTGTGGAAAAGTAGGAGGAAAGAGAAAAGGAATTGGAGGTGACAGGAGCGCCACAAGAAGACCAACAGAGCCAACTAACCAGGGCCTAGAGGGGATTGCTGAGATGAAGCAGCAACCAAGAACCAGGCATGAACTGGACCTAGGACCCCTAGCAGATGGGCAGCTTAGGCTTCACATGGGTCCTCTAGTAAGGGCAGTGGGGACTGCATTGGACAGGGACTCACTTGCCAGCTTTTTGATCACTTTCTCCTGGTGGGACTGCCTTGCCAGGCCATAGGGGAAGAAGGCACGCTCATTCCTGATGCAACTTGATGAGCTGGGGTGAGTAGAAAAGGGAGCTCCCCTTTTTCTCAAAACAGGGAATGGAGGTAGAGAAGGGAGGAGAGGGTAGGACTGGGAGGGGAGGAGGGAGAGGGCTGCAACAAGGATGTAAAGTGAATAAAAAAAAATTACGTGTGTGGGTATTTTGTCTGCATATATTTCTGTGTAATATGTGTGTGCAGTGCCCTAAGAGGCCATAAGAGGGTGTCACATCCCCTGGGACTGGAGTTACAGATGGCTGTGAACCATCAAGTGGCTGCTGAGGATTTAAGCTGGGTCCTCTGCAAGAGCAGTCAGCGGTTTTAGCTACTGAACCATCTCTCCAGACACATTCCCTCCACCTTTGTGTGTGTGTGTGTGTGTGTGTGTGTGTGTGTGTGTGTGTACCTATATGCATGCAGAGGCCAGAGGTCAGACTTCGTGTCATTCCTTAGGAACTGTCCGCCTTATGATTTGAGACAGAATCTTCCACTGGAACATGTAGTTCATCATTTAGTTAGGTTTTT
>REGO01000515.1:1161363-1184829 GCA_010120015.1 Rhombomys opimus
GGAGAAGGGGAGAGAGGGGGAGAATAAGAAACACAGTGAAGGGGAGAAGGAAGGGAGAACAGTAAAGAAAGAATTGAGCGGAGGTGTGGAGGGGAGTAGATGGAGAGAGAAGAGAGAGGACAGAGATAGAAAGAGAAGGGGAAGAAGAGAGATGAGGGAGGACAGAAGAAAAGGGATGGGGATGGAAAAAGAAGGGAGAGAGAATGAGAGGAAAGAGAGAAGGAGAGACACAACAGAGAGGGAAAGGGAAGAATAAAGAGAGTGGGGTGGGAGGAGAGGGGGAGAAATGGGGGGAAAGGAGAGGCAATTGGTAGCTGCTCAAAATGATTGTTAATATTGAAAATATTTTGTATGAAAGACTTGTTTTTGTTAATGTTTAGAAGACAAAATAATGGACGTCTTTTTGACCTTTTTATACATGTACATTATTGTACTTTGTTATTATTTGACCCCACACCCTCCCTAACCTCCTTTTCTGCCTGCAACAGTCTACCTATTGATTATATATCAGACAGATATTCTGCATGGCTCCCAACATTCACTGTTTGCTGTCATCTCTGAGAACACCTCAGAGGCACCTATACACAGACCTCACATCTAACAAGGTAGGTTTACCTGGGCCCGGGTGGCCCAGACAACAGTGTATTTTTGCAACTTTCTACAGGACTCTCACTTGCAGTTGAGTTTGGAAAGTACTACTTTGGAGTGGATCAAAAATTATTTCAAACCCTGGCTTTGAACTTACATTTCTTGAAAATGGATGGACCTCTGTTTTATTTATATGTAGTAGCTTCACTAATGAAAGCCAGGGCTATACAGAAATGGATGTGAGGGCTTTTTGGAGTCCTTCTCATGAAACGTCTGTCTTTTCATGGTGCATAGCCTTCACTGTGCTTTTATCCAGGGTTGACATCATGGCACACATGCCACAGCTTCATTCAATGTTCACGAGGAAAAGGGGAGGCCCACACACCCAGATCTGTGAAAGGTTCCAAATCCCAAATGTCCCACACACCTAAGGTTGATTGAGAGTCACAGAGAATGGTCAGTCTCCTGGTTACAGACTGGTGCCTTACAGATCCCCTCTTTGTGCTCCGGGGCCCTGTGTCCAGGGAGCAGCCTAGGGCATGAGCTGACTTTTCACCTGGGAGATCCTGCTGCTATTTGTATCTGAAGGTGGGAGGGTGCCACCTCCCAAATGAGACAGAATCTGTGTTTCCTCCATGTTTCATGATTAAGGCAGAGTGAAGATACACACACCACCAAGGTTGTGTACTCAAGCTGTAGTGTCTGTCAACAGTATCTGGAAGATTGAAAACACAAATTGCTTGATTTCACTCTTTCTCTTCCTCCTTCTCCTCTTCCTCCTCCCCTCTCTCTTCTCCCTCCTCTTTCTCTTCTTCTGCTGCTGCTGTTGCTGCTACTGCTGCTGGCCTGGGACCCATACTTGCAGAACTACAGTCACATAGCATCATTACTCTCATGTATTAGGTTTCAAAGGAAGAGCTCTGCAAACACCACTAACCACACAGACAGAGCTTTCTGAGCTTAAAATGTTGTGTAGCTGGGCACACGGTGCATGCAGGCAATGTCAGCACTAGGAGGCCGATGCAGGAGGATGACTGGGAACTCAAGGCCACTCTGGGCTATACAGTGAATTCCAGGTCAGTCAGGGTTACAGTGTTTCAAAGCATAAATGAATTAGTGATTATCATGATGGCATGTAAGGCTTCTTTGTAAACATTTATGGTACCTTATTAGAAAAGTTTGGTTCAAATGTCATTGTATAAACAAGGGTAAACAAGTGATATTTAATACCACTGATGGGATTTTGCATGTGTTTTCTGTGTCTGCCAGCTTTCAATTGCCATGACAAAATACCCAAGGAAAACACTGTAAAAGAGGAAGGGTTTATTTTGTCTCAGGGTTTCAGAGATTTTAGTCCATGGTCCCTTGGCTCTGCTTCTGCATGGAGACTGTAGTGAAGGGAGCATCATGGGAGGGAGGGTAGAATGTCATGAAGCAGAGTTGCTTGCTTCGTGGTGGCCAGGAAGCCAAGTGAGAGGGTCAGGAAGAGGCTGGGGACAAGGTATATCCCCCAGGGGATCCCCAGGTTCTTCTTCCTAAGCGTTTACTACTCCTTAATAACCCATCAATTATGACCCCATTAGTGGACTGATCCATCAGAGCTGTCATAATCCAATCAGTTCTCAAAAGTCCTACCTCTCAGCATTGCTGCACTGGGGACAAACATGAGCCTTAGAGGGACATTTCAGATCCAAACTATGACATAGTCTTTATCTATCTCTCCCGACAATGCTATGAAGTTGATATTATCAACCTTAAAATGTAAGGGAAGAAACTGAGACACAGAGCAATTAAGGAGTTTCCATGAGAATGCATGCATATAGGAGCTCTTTGGACTGACAGCTTACACTCTGTATTCTGGCCATGCTGAGCCTCTTGGCATTAAATGGGCATATTGAGAGGAAGAGGCTGACAGGCTGGCTGCAACAGAGTAGTGCCCTTTCCATCCTCTTCATCTAGAAACTTCTCGTCTGCTTAGTGTTTTTTTTTTTTTCTTCCAAGATGTACAAACTTGACTCTTTCCTTCTAGCTGCCCTGCCGTCCTTCCTATCTTGCTGATGGGCAGGACTGACACAGAGAAATTTCAGGACTGACACAAGAAATTTCAAAGTCCCCTCCTTGAGGTAGGCCATGCTGTCCATCACACATCAAGACTGATAGACACAGTGGCCTCATTCACTTGATGGTAACAACACTTCCCAGGGGAGGCGTGCTGTGCAGGACCAGAAGCAGCCAATTGTTCAGACACTTCCCACTTTTTAAAAAATTTATTTACAAGCTGGTTCTTCTCAGAAGAATTACCTTGAAGATGAAACATGGCCTTTGCTCCTCTCCCAGGGCGGAATACGGGTTTGGTCTTTTATTTTTGAGACACGGGCTGAGCAAAAGTGAATATGCTCATTCATAGGTGGCAGTTCTAGGCTGGGAAAATAACTAACTCAGTCAATAAAATGCTAGCTGCAGGGCACAAGGTCCCAGGACCCATATAGTGGAACCCTAGCAGAGGTTACATAAGGGTAAGATAATCCTCTGGTTTGACTGGTTAGTCGGACTAGCTGACCTGGTAAGCTTCAGGTTCCGTGAGAAAACCTACCTTGAATGATATGGTGGAGAATGATAAAAGAAGATTCCAGTTGTCGACTTTTGGTCTCCACATGCATGCCCCCTGACACCCACCAATGCCTGTCCCTCTTCCACAAAGCAGAAGTTTTAACCAAAATGTTTATGTCAGCTGAGGGTTCTGAGGTTGGATAGCTTGGATAAATGCCTATGAGGAAGTCACTTCTGTGAGAAGATCAACTCAGAAACATTCAAACGAGGGGCATGGAGCAGGCTGCTTGGCTTCTAGTCTGGTCTTGGAAGCTGCATACCTGTGTGGACTCTGGTGAGTCATTAAAGGCTCTGTTATCTCACTGATTCCCTGAGGCCAGGCAGGTATCCTATGCTCTTCCTTGACGGGTGCATTTCTCATCTGGTTAACGATTATGGTTGGATCTGCAGCATCTGCCAAAGGCTTCTGAGTTGAAGGCTTGGTCCCCGGTGCAGCAATTTTTAGGTGTAGATCTTCTGGGAGATGATTGGAAAGTGAGTACTCTGACCTCATCCATAGCTGAGTCAGTTCAGGGGTTCATAATGTGATGGGCTGTTGAGACACGGTAGAAACATGGGAGGTGTGTGTGTGTGTATGTGTGTGTGTGTGTGTGTGTGTGTGTGCACGCGTGTGTAGGCATGCAAGCAGCATAGCACTCATGTGGCCACTGGAGAACACCATTCAGTAGTAAGCTGTTGCCTTCCACCTTTTTGAGGCAGGTCTTTCTGTCATTTCTTTGTTTTGCCTCCTACTCCGGTTAGCTGGCCCACAGGATGCCAGGTGATTCTTCAGTGTTCACCACCTCAGTGCAGAAGTGCTGGAATTACAGGTGTGCAATCTTACTGCGCCCATCTTTTTGCACAGTCAGGCAGTGAGTTGTCATGCTTGCACGCTTGCTTGGCAAGTGCCTTTACCCACGAGACCATCTCCCCGGTCCTTTACCAATTCTCCAGTCATTCCTTGCAGTCTGCAGCACATACATCCATCAGAGACACATTTTCATAACCTTATGACGAAGCCAGCTCACAACACACATTTGCATCGTGCAACTCTCCCTGCACAGAGCCCCTCCCACACAACTGAAAACATGTTCGCACTTACGCAACACAGCACAGTGTGCAACCTAAGTGCAACTCGTAACACCATATGCAACCCATACTCCATACACAACGTACCATAACCTATAACTCACCCATATCGCCCGAGATAAGCACCACGTCTCACATGCATGGAGTCTTCAGTACGTATAGCCTGCCCCGTGTATAACTCACACGTTCCTATACAACACATACCCACACCATGTCACACAGATGTACGTACACACACCCCATCTCTCTCTCTCTAACACACACACACACACACAACTTTGAAACTTTATGAAAGATAAAAAGCTTCTTAACTGCCAACCTGCAGTGGCCAAATAATCTCTTCCTTTTTTTTTTTTTTTTTCTGAATCAACAATAACCAACAGAAATGAAAGTAATTCACTTGTTTTAATTTTATGTGTAAGATTAGTTTTGTCTTCATTTATGGAGGTCTACCATGTGCCCTGAGCACCTATGGAGACCAGAGACAGGTGATGCATCTCCTGGAAATACAGTCACAGTGGGTGTGACTGTCATTTGGGTGCTGGGAACCTAGCCTGGGCCCTCTGCAAGGGCATCATGTGGTGCTCTTAACTACTGAGCCATTTCTCAAACCCTGAAATAATGCCCTCTTTACTTTTTTATTTTTATAAGGCATGGCAAACAGAGAGAAAGGGCTGAGCTCTCACTGGCTTTATGCTTTTAGCCGAGTGTTTGGGGAAGTCTCATTTCACATTTGTGACTAGGGAATTTCCAGAGTGGTCCATTCGTCCCCACAGGCTGACACAGGCTTTGACAGCCTTGAAATGGTCCTCATGGCTTGTCACCTGCTCCATCTCCATTTCATCACCAACAGTCTCCCAGCAGAGGTCCTGAAAAAGTTTCATACCTGTTGCCTTTAGTTTATGAAAGCTTCTGGCCCCTGGTCTTCAGATAAGAAATGAATCTTCAAGCAATTAGAGCAACAGGGTGCAACAGGCTTTGCATGCCAGTTGCCAAATCTCTGTAGGACCTCACTTCCCAGAACGGCATGGAAAAAGTTTGCTAAACTGTACTGTGAGGAGAGGCAGCACGGCCAGACCTGAACTGTGTCCTCCAGGATCTCGTTCGTGCTTGCAAAGACAGGAGTCCACTTTGATGTGTTCCAGGTGGCCACTGCAGTCTCACAGGGCAGTAGGGGAGGGTGCTAGTTCTCTCTCTCTCTTTTGTCTGCCAGAGCCTGTTGGATTCCTCTTAGATACAGGAGCACTGAGGAGGGTAACCGCTGGGGCCTGTTGCCGAGCTAATGAATCCTGCTCACAGGTTTGTAGTGTCTGCTTAGGCTGCTGCTGAGAAGTGTGTGCAAAGTGGTCCCCAGGCACTTAGCAGGGACAGGAGGAGAGCATCCATCCATTGGAGTGCAAGAGCCTGGTCTTGCTCTGGCAATGAAGAAAATGGTAGGGCAGGGATTTGAGAGAGGGTGGGAAGGAACTGTGTAGGAATCAGTCTGTGTTCATTTTGAGACCCACCTGGATTGATCTTATAGGGAGAGTTAAGTCAGGCATTAAAACTCAGGAGGTTAAAGAATATCCACAGAATGGAAGAAAGCAAACTTATACATTGGGAACTCAGGCTGGAATTGGGCCCATTAATATTTTGTTGTTGGCTCTGTCTGTCTGTCTCTGTGTCTACCCACCTACTTACCTATCACCTATTTGTCTATCATCTATCTATCTATCTATCTGTCTGTCTGTCTGTCTGTCTGTCTGTCTGTCTGTCTATCTATCCATCCATTTATCTTCCATCCATCTATCCATCAGCTATTTGTCCATCCTATTGGTTCTATGTATTTAAAAATCATTGCCATATAATATTAATTATGCCATTCCTAGAGTACATTGATTATGGTCCCTGATTTATAGTATTTTATCTTTGTTTTCTATCAAATGTTTCCACTTTTAAAAATGAAAAATTTGTAATGGGGGGGGGTTCACTAGAAAAATCCTAGTTGAGTTTCGGATGTGTGGTGCTGTAACCATGATTGCCTTGTGCCTGAGTGGATTTTTGTCAAAGAAGGGGTTCTTCAAAGAAGTGCTGGGCACTGTGACTGCCTCAAAAGATGCAGGATGTTCTATTGTTGCTCGTTATGCCATGTTTAGTTGCTTTCCCTGGGAGGTCTGCTCTTTCCTGAAGGGAGGAGGAGGTGGGGTGGATCTGGGGAAGAGGGAGGTCGGGAGTGGGTAAACTGGGGAAAGGAGAAACTGCACTTGGGATGTAACATATGAAAGAAGAATGAAAGACAATCGAAAAGTAAAAGTAAGAAAAGGTGACCAAAAGGGACAGGGTATGCAGGATCTGTCAACGGAGCCTGTGTTGTGATGTCGGCTCTTCTGCTCCACTCCACTGGAATGGTGGAAGCCCTGGAGATGAAATGCTCTTTATGCACGCTGAAGTAGGTATGTGAGATTTGGACTGATCTGGCCAGTCAGGTAAAGGGAGAGATGCAGTGCTGGCTGAGCTTGAGTTTTGTCAGTCACATGTTTTCGTCTGTTATCGTGGACCTCTGGCATCACTAGGAGGAGTGGGAGCCTGTGTTCTTGGCATAGCAGTAAGGAGCCCTATCAGCTGAGAAATGAGAGAAGGAACTTGTTGGAATCACTCAATTCGGAAAGGATGGTCGTGCCTAAAGTGTGTGCTCCATACAAATGTAAAGCTGTGAAGAGACAAAGACAGCAACAGGAGGGTCCTGGAGCTCACTGACCAGCCCTACTGGCCTGATTGGTGAGTTCTAGGCCAATGAGAGACCCTGTCTCAAAGGAGGTGGGCAACATTCCTGTATTACTTTTACAAGGGTCTTTTTGCTTCTGGTCATGGCATTCCCAGAGAGACAAAAGGGTGTTCAAATGCCACACAGGCAGCAGAATCATGGCTGAGACAGAACGCTGCTGCCTCCAGGGCTAGAGTCTGCTGCATTCCATGACCTTTGTGCTTTGGATAGTCACACAGAGCATAGTCCAAAGGCCAGGGAAACTTCCCTGCTCAGTTGGTGAGGTCTCAGCGCTTCTGCAAGACTCTGATGGTCAACTATTATCTAGACAGATGGGGCCATCGGCCATAACATTTAGCAACCTCTCTATCAAATAAATGGCTGGAGAGGCTTCTGACACTTCCAGTATAAAAGAGAGGAGAAGCTATATTCTTCAGCGTTACAAGGTTGTTTGAACAAGGCCCATTAAAGGGATTGGTGTAAATAGTGGCTGAATCAGTGGTGATTTTCTGCCTCATACTCTTCCAGCGTTTTTCTGAGTAGTGTGGTTTGAAGAAGTGTTTTAAAGAATTGTTTTTTCTTTCTTTCTTTTTTTTTCTGTCCCTCATGCTTAAATTTAACCCTCCATTGTGAGGTATTGGGAGACTGGAAATTAAATCTAGCAATGCTGTTTAGAGGCAAATCCTTTAGGAGGTAATTAACCTTAGATAAATTCATCAGGATGCCCATAACTGATACCTAGTGGCTTTTTAGGATTAGGAATAGAGCATGATACTTGTCCCCTTTCACGGTAATGGTCTGTGACCCCTTTGAGGCTACAAGAAGGCCATCGGGAGATACATATGGCCTCTCTGTTGCAGCACCAGGACTTTTGGGTCTATCCCCTGCTGTTGTTGAGCTCTAATTTAGAGCCTCCCCTGTCCCAGCTCTACCTGCTTCAGCTCCCCCAGTCTCCCTGCTCACCACCCAGTACCACCTCCTCCCCTCCCTCCCCCCCTCATCCAGATACCAGCTCCACCTGCTTGCTCCATCTCCCAGGGCCAGCTCGAGTTTCATCCTCCCCAGAGCTCTTTATTTACTCATTTACTGAAGTTAGATGCCCAGAGTTTCACCCGGTGCCTTTTCCCTCTTTTCTTCAGAAGTCTATTGTACTTTAAAATTAAATGCAGCAGGATGCGGTGATTGGGAATGAAATGAATTAAAATAAGAAGGAATCCTTCAATGAACAAATCTGGCTATGTGGATGCAAACAAGAGTGACCTTCTACAGTGAGTGGTTCAGAGCAATAATTTGGATTCCGTAGGCTACTATCTAATGTTGAGCAACACCCTAAGATGTGTCTCAACCTTTAATCTGGGAATTGGGGGAGATGATAAAATCGCCAGCTCCTACAAAGAACTGTAGTTCTTTGTAGGTTGATGAATTACTATGGTAAAGAGCTTACAAAAGCACTTGGTACATGTCAAGTCTGGGCACACTACAGTTATTTTTAGGAAGTGGGAGAGACTGTAAATGTTAAATTACTTTATATGTTTATTTTTATTTTTATTTTTGCTTTGTTTGTTTTTGAGACACGGTCCTCTTTATGTAGTCCTGGCTGTCCTGGAACTCTCTAGTCGAGGCTGGCCTTGAACTCACAGAAATCCTCCTGTTTCTGCCTCCCAAATGCTGGGACTAAAGACATGTGCTCTTACGTCTGGCTTACTGTACATGCTTTATTTTGCTGCTACAAGCCAAATGTACAAACTCAGTAAAACCAGACAATCATAACCTGGCCAACAAGCCCGAGCAAGTCCTTCTCAGGTAAATGATGGCTTGCTCTGGGGTGGCTTACCAAAACAGGCTATCTAGAAAGAGTAGAGGATGAAGTCTGCATTTTGGGATGCTGAGAAGGATTAGTGAGGGTGCCCTGGTCACAGACTCTACCATGTGGAAAGACACAGCTGAGCTTGGAGGTAGAGCAACACCAAGAAATACAAATGGCAGAAGACAATGCAGGAAGCCTGGAGGAAGTCCCTAAGCAGGAATGATCATGGTGATCGGGGATTTGAAAGGCCAGCACAGCTGAGCTGAAGTGGGGCATAGAGTCAAAACAGGGCAGGAGAGACCATAGCTGTAGCGTGATGGCTGGCAAGAGGCTGTCACAGCAGTCCAGGTATCCACAGAAGATGCAATGGGGAAGGACAATGTGTTCTGTAAGCATGGTGGGGTGTTCTCCATCCACAAAGAAGAATGAGATCATGGCATTGCATGCAAAATGGAAAAGAAAGCATCACATTAAAAGAAGTAAGCCAGGATAAAAAGACAAGCATCACATATTTTCTCTCATGGTCAGAATATAGATGTAAATGTGTGTGTGTGTGTGTGTGTGTGTGTGTGTGTGTGTGTGCATTACATACATATACATAAACATCATACACATATACATACACACACATATATACACACATGCTGTTTGGGAAGAGGAAGAGGACATTGAAGTGCAGGCCAGAGAAGATAATGAGCTTATGAATATGAAGTCAAGCCCCTGATATGCACATGAAAATGTCATAGTAAAATGTCTTTGTATAGTGGGTGTATGCTTATTTAGAACACATAGAGAGACACTTTATGAAAGGCTCCTCTAGACTTAAATCTGAGCATGGAAAGGGGTAATTCTGTGAAAGTTATAACTATGTTTAAGCTAAGGACATCAGGCCCACCATCATCATTTAAGCCATTATTCAGTCACAAATTTCAGAAATGCAGGCATTTCTGGCTGAGCTGTCCTTTGGAGTTGCATTCGCCTAGTAAGGACGTGAGTTTTCATTTGGCATCTGAGTGACATGAAACGTGCATATTAGGCATGAGCCAGGCACATAGAAACAGCTGTGGGGGGAGTGATGGCAGTGCGGGAGGCTGCCGTTGGTGGAGTAAGGCTGGAGGATTTTACCTCCGGAGAGCTGAAGAAGCTGGAGTGAAGCGCCCATCTTCATCCCACAACCTGAGATGCCTCTTGAGTCTTGAGTGGTGAAGAGTGAGAAAACACAGAGGGGCTGAAGGGCTCTTGAAGAGCCTCATGATTCCACGCGCTGTCCACACGGCACCAGCACCACCACGGCTGCTTGGGTGTTTGCTGAAAATGCCAGCTGAATCCAAAGCTGCATCTAACGAGGTCCCCAGGTGATCTGTGTAAACAGCAAATGTGAGAGACTCCCTTTCGATGACCAAGGTGAAGGTGTGCTTGGAAGGGACCTGATTCACCAGCTGTGAGTGTGGGCCCCAGGTGAGGCCGCATGGCTTTAGACTGGGGAGGACGTGCTTCAGCGATAGCCTCCTGTATTTTTTATATATATACACATGTATATACATATATATATACGTGTATATATATATATATATGTGTATATATATAATATATTATACACACACAACACACACACACACACATATACAAACATGCAAGGGAAGGAATAGAATCAGCCTGCAGTAATTTTATTCATTTATTTTTTTATTTCTTGGAGACAGAGTCTTATTTCATAGTCTTGGCTGGGGTTAAGCTTATGATCTTTCCTGCCTCAACTTTCCAAGGGCATTGCTACCAGGCTTAGCTGCAGAGACTAGGCATGAATAGGTAGGTTGAGTGGTTGGCAGAAAGCTGAGGCTCAAGAGATGGGCATCCTGGTGATCTTCCCTAGCACAGAAACGTTTGTCGTCTCTAACAGGGAAGCAACTTCGGGAATGAGTAAAGTTCATTAAGCAGCATCTTTGTGCTGGGCACTTTCCTAACAGTGTGGTCCCCAGAATATGATGAAGAGCCTATGGTGACACTGGGCAAGTCGCCTCCCTGTGCTTCAGTTTCCTCCCCGGGGACATGCCTATCTGCCCCCTGCTGCTTGGTGAGAATTATATGCACAGAGCGACTTGTTACTTGGAATGGCTGATCAATAATGAATGGAAATAAGCATCAGCTACTGTCAACAGAATTACTGTGGCCCTCTAGGGACACAATCTTCTGTAGTTGAACACGTGGGAGCCTAACAAGTTTCCAGAGGGGAATATGGTTGTGGCTCAGTGATGGAGTACTTGTCTGGATTGGAGAAGCTCAAAGAAACAAAAGCAAAAACCAGAAACAGAATTTTCCAGGGCCCAAATCTGGGGCAGAAAGATTACGAGTTCCAGGTCAGCTTGGGCACCACAGTGAATTTCACTCAGCCAACCCAGAGCTGGAAGTGGCAGGATTTGAACTTGGGTCTCATCCTCACAGGCTCATGAACTTAGACATCTGCTCTCAGTTGCTCGGAGGCTGGGAGAGTAACCCGGCCTCTGGCCCAGCTCTAGCGCACGCTGACAGTTTCCTTCCTTGAGTAGCAAGGGCAAGACCCAAGAGAGACAGGAGGGAATCAAAGCGCCAGTCCAGAGAAGGAGCTTGAACCGTCCCCACCGCAGTTGCTCTGACGTTCAACGCAGTCCTTTGAAATGCTCCACTCATCCCCTGTCAAGGGCAATCTGGAAAGGTGGTCATGGTCAAGTGAGGGTTGCTCCTGACAGCTGCCCTTTCATTATGCATGAGGTGACAGGCATACAGCAGCAACTTGGGCATGGCAGATTCATGGAGCCCCAGCTCACCTTGTCCTTGGCGCATGCAACAGATTTCACTAAGAAGAAAGGGGGGTGTGTGTGTGCGTTTGTGGAAAATCGTTCTTATTTTATAAACTCATTTTAAAAAGGAGGATGTTGCAGTTATGACTGGGGTGGGAGAAACATTTTGAATTTGCGGTTTTGAAGTCACACTTTGGATGAACATGTATAAAGGAAGACTGCCCTGCCGGGGAATCGGGACTTTTGGGTTCATGTGTGGCTCTGTTTCTTGCTGTCCAGACACACCTCTGTTCCTTACAAGCTGGGCACCTTTGAACAAGCCATGCCACCTTTCTGAGCCTGTTTTCTAATCAGTAAGACCAGCAACTTGGCTGCCGAGGGGGACTGAATCAGGCAGAGCACATCAGAGGCCTGTGCCAGATCCACACATGGTAGCCGCCATTAATGAGAACTGGGATACGGTGACCCGGTACATGAATCCCTTTGCCTTTTAAAAATGAGAAAGTAAGGAAACACAGTATTTTAGATTTCTTTTGATAACATTGCATGCTTTCCCTCCTGAAAGTTTTTTGTTTTGTATGCTCTCAAGTAAAGAGACAGAACCCATTGAATTGAATCTATTTGTGCATTTATCTTTACACCCAACTAGGTCTCGGCAGTTATCTATTATATTCCTATCATTAATTTATCACTGGCTGGTCTGTCTGTCATCTATCTATCATCTATTACTATCTATCTATAATCTATCAATCAGCTAACATATATAAATATCTATCATCTATCATGTCAATATATATCATTTGTCTAGTTATCTGTTTCCTCTCTACATATCCCTATAATCTATCAATCATCTATGTATTTATCTATCATCTGTCTAACCATCATCTATCAGGTATAAATCTATCTATGTATCTATGTATCTATGTATCTATGTATCTATGTATCTATGTATCTATGTATCTATGTATCTATGTATGTATGTATGTATGTATGTATGTATGTATGTATGTATCTATCTATCTATCTATCTATCTATCTATCTATCTATCATCTTAGATGCCTTTTCCATAAGTTCTAAAGGAACAATAAGAAGAAGTTTCAAAACATTCTATTCTTCAAGACTAACCTTGCTGTTTGAGTGAGAACTGTTGTGGACAGAACATTGTCTCATTATAACCTTCATAAACACGATTTGTGCCTTGTATCAATTGCTGGCTCTTTTACCTCTGTTCAACTTCCTCTCCCTGCCTTTTTGTTTAATAGCGGCCTGGAAGGATTGGGCTGTCTGAAAGCCACCTTATCATCAAGTTGCATCAGGAAATCTCTGCATCTAAGCTGATTTGTCCTAAATCCAATGCATAGAAATACAATAGTGATTAATAATAGCGTTGAGCCAGCAGCCTGCCTAAAGTGCTGTAACAGGGTTGGTGCTATGGAATTCATTCTGTAAGAATAATTAACAGAATGGCATTATTTCCAGAGTAATCTTTGTCACAGATATTATCATGCTCCCTAGGAGGGAGAAGAGGAGAGAATGAGTCTAAGTTTGGAGTGACCTGTTGATGATAATAGTTGTTTTATCCCCTGTGCTTGAAAACTGTTGGTATCCTGAGCACTGTGGCATCCTCTCTTACTTCATCCTCACAGCCACTTTGCAAATGTGGATTGATTTGCCCACAATGGAGATCCAGAAAGCCACTCCCAGGAAGCTTTTCCAGGGGGTTGTGTCTTATAAACTGAAGACTGGGCTCCCACCCAGTGTTCCAGACCTTACGTTCAACATACTTTAAAGTGCGTAAACTTTACATGTGTGAGCTCACCAGGGCTTAGCTTCTTATCTCCACCTTTTTGTCCGCTCTTCTCTGAGTGGATGACAAGTGCACCACTTGGGGGAACAGACATCCAAGCTGACTGAGAGCAGCACTTGCAGAATTTGCAGAACATTGGATCCCACTTTGTTCTTCTGTAAGCAGGAAAGTCTTGACTCTTTGAGCTCTCACAAGACCTAGGCTTCCTGGGGTTAAGGCATTGACTACTCTTTCCAGAATTCCAGGGCGCTCTGAGATCCTTGGTTGCTCATGTTCTGAATAAGCAGATGTTTGCTGGGCTTCGTTCCACAAAGTAAACATGCCCGTCTTGCTGAGGAAGCCTCCACGCCATCTTCATTTCCCCCGTGTTCACAAGTCTCTTGCTGCTGGAGTAAGCATTAGCAGTGTGGCTTCGTGATTAACTGGTCAACTAATTCGGTTAACAATATTAAGCAGGAGGATTACAGGCTAAATAATTCCCACAGCATGCTCGTTCCTTGTATGTAAGTTCAGAAAGCCTGACAGTGGTTCTCAGTTTAGAGAAAGGAGATTGACAGGATGTTCTGGTTCCAATAGTGTCTGTGACATGTGATCCAGATTCCCCAGGCAATGAGCGCTACACTCCCGTTCACCCACATCCAGAGAACGCGGGAACAAGAAAGAGGGAAGAGGAGGAAGGAAGAGTGTGGGGAGAGTGGAAATAGGAGGAACCGAGTGGGGATGAAGAAGAGAAAGAAGAGCAAGAAGGGGAAAAGAACTGGGAGATGGGAGAGGAGGAGGAGAAAGGTGAGGAAAGATGAGAGGAAGAAGAGAAGGGAAGAGAGGAAGTGAAAGAGGAGAGGGAGAGGGGAGAAAAGAGGGCAAAAGTCCTTTTCTCAGCCTCCTCCAGAGGCCTTGAATCTTTAAGCTGAATGTTCTGGCTTGGACTCACAGCTTGGTCTGTTTACAGCACTTTCTGTGCAGAGAGAAAATAGTTTTCCTGTGATATTTACGTACTCACAAGGCAAGGGTGATCTTCGGTGGATACTTACCTCGTAATGAGTTTGCTCATCATTTTAACCACAAGCAAAGGAATCTTTTATTTCCGAATAAAAACTGCTTCTGTTTCTCACTTCTCCCTCCTTTTTGTTAATTTGAAACTCATGTTTGTTTGCTTGTTTGTGTTTTGTTGGGTCTGCTCCTCTGTGGGTCATATAGAACATAAGAGAAAAAAGAATTCAATTTCCACTTCTTACAAGGAAATAAACATTAATCTAAAATAGAATTTTAAGCAAGCAGAGGAGGAAAAGGGCTGGGGATTGTTCAAAGCTCTTATTCAAGTACAAGTGTTGAGTGGGCCAGTAAACAAAGGAACGATGGGTTTAATGAAAGCTAAACAAGGAAGGTAGGAGCAGGATCAGATATATTTCCCAGGGGTCCCTACCTCTGAATTTTAGTGATGAAAGCTAAGCCTCCGCTGGTCTCGGCGGACATCACTATTCATCTCCTGAGCCTCATGGGAGATTCTCTGCAGCTTCCTTATGCTCATCAGCATCTTCAGCAGCAGAAGTTGTTTGCTGGATGAACACAAGAAAGGTTCACATTATATATTTGTTTTCATGACCAACTACTGAAAGACAAGATAAAGTCAGACACCAACCCTGTGTTTCTCAGCAGGAGCAGGAAGTTTTCTTTTAAAATAAATGAAATTGTAGAGTGTCTGTGATGAGACATATTAAGCAAATAGCAGCAGGCAAGGTACCAGTATCACAGAAAGCCTTGGAGATGGTATTTGAATGACTGAAGCATGGGAAATACTGTCTTAAAAAAATCAAGCAACCAGAGGCTTTTGGTTTCATTTTACAAGATGTTTGAAGCAGGAACCTAGAGCTGGGTTTTGCTTTGTTTGCTAGAAGTGTCATGACAGCACACCTGTGCACGGTCATGGTATAGAGGGCTGGTAGGGAAGAGGACAATGAGTTGTAGTTTTTGGTTGCTCAAATCCTTCCACGGTAACCTGCTTTAAATATGAGCTAGTGCTTTCCTTGTAGAGCAACTCAAGGCTGTGCTTGAGTTACTTCCCGCTCCTCTGGAGTATAGGTTCTAGAACTAAGCCAATAGCAAGAGCCTTTCTGGGACTTTGAATGTGATCTATTGACATAATGATTTGGGTCGTAGACAGGGCTCAGGGTGGAGCTCAATGATAGAACACTTGCCTTACAATGCATGCATGGGTTCCATGTCCAGCATGGAAAGACAAGTGAGCAAATAAAACAAGAAAGCAAACAAACAGATGTGGATTATAGAGGAGGGACTGCTCCCATAGTCAATTCTCTTAGGTATTGTGTGACCTCTGGAGTCCCTTGATACTTCTTCCCTTTCAAAGCCCAGTTCCCTTTATGTGTGACACACATATGAACACAGACGTCCATGACACCAAAGGTTCCTTGGGAGCAGGAAGAAAAGAGAAGTCGGTAAATATACATCAGCTCATATTTTGTATTTGTGGCTCTTTGGTTTGGCTAATTACTCTGCCTTTACTTTGTGGCTGATTGAATGATTTTTTTTGTTTGTTTTTCAATGCCTTTCTAATCTCACCATCAAACAGTTGAATTTTGTTTCTGCTACTTTGTGCTTTGGGGTCCAGGGTGCAAAGGGATCTAGAAGAGGAGGAAGGGGAGGGAGATGGATGGATGGCTAGATAAAAAAAGACTACTGGAAGCCAGGTATGGTGGTATACAGTTCTAATCCCAGCCCTGGGTGGCTGAGGGAGAAGAACCATAAATCCAAAGCAAGTTTGCTGAGATATAATCTGAAGAAAATAAAACCCAAACAGCATACCTATATGTGCACATCAGGGAGACTGAAGTTAACCACAACTCATTTATATTTCAAGACAGAAGGAGTTTGAATGCTCCCAATATTAGGAATAATAAATATTTGGGATGGCTGATATATGAATTGCCCTGATTTGATGCTTATATATTGTATACACAGGGTGAAATGCCACACTGTTCTCTCCAATATGTACAAGTATTGCACAGCAATTAAAAACATTTTGGAAAGTAGAGCTGTGAAAAGCCACCTTCTGGAGATGATATGGAACTTCACTCACGAACTCACAGCAGCTGTGGTCATCTGCACAAGATCTGCACAAGATTAAGCCAATCAATATACCAGCACATATGGGAAGAGGCTCAAAGCCACACCTCTAGCTGAGGAGCTTTGGCAATTGATGGGTGGTGGGGGAGTCCTATTTCTTAGGGGTGTGATTGCTGCTAGGTTTCTCGTGCTCCAGTAGATGACCCCACACTTCTGCACACATGGCCAGCACTAGTTACATTAAGTGAGTTATTTTTTTAAAAATGAGGTGACATTTACTGGAGAGATGGTTCAGTGGTTAAGAGCACTTGCTGCTCTTACAGATAATCTGGGTTTGGTTCCCAGCACTCACATCTGGGGATCTGGCAGCCTCTTCTGGTCTCTGTGTGTGAGAGGTGTGTGCTTCTAGGGAATGGGAAGCTGTAGGGGTGAACATGACCAAGATATATTGTATGCATATATGAAATTGCCCAAGAATAAATTAAAATAAGAGAAATATTTAAAAATGAATGAAAGAGGAAGGTCCAGTTTTATTTAGAAACAAGTTTTGCATGGGAGCAGCTGGTGTCTCCAGGAAGAAGGAATCAGGAAATGAGAACCTCAGTCCATAGATGCTCTTCTGAGAGAGATGGTGGCCCATCCTCTTCCTCCCCTTCCTATTCTCACTTTTTTTTTCTCATCAGATTTACCTCCTTATGGTCCATCCGTCTTCTCTTTCTCCATTCTCTTCAGGTGTTTTGATAGTCTCCACATTGTAGGGGTTGTCTCAGGGTACGGAGATTGACAGAGGGGCATGTGAGGTGAGCTTGTTCTGCTAGTGAGAGCTCTGTACTGCCAGGGACACTTGTTTTTATGCTGGAATGAAGATGACACAAAGGAGGCTTTTGAGCATGCTGTAACAGGAACCTTTGTACCAGACTGTCCTGAGTGTGACCCCTCCACCAAGCCTGGGAAGGGCAGCTGCTGGGAACCCACCTACTTCTTTCATATTTTGTTTCTTTGCTCATAGAGTAATGGTTATACCCTTCCATCCAGGGGCATTGTGCCAAAGGGATGACATAGGTAACTGTGCAGCACGGGATGCTCAAGAAGAGTGATGTCCTCAGAGGGGAGCTGTGCAATTATTGTCTTCTCCTCGAACCCTTCCCAAGGATGATGAGAAAACACCCTGTATTTCTAATGGTTGAAAGCTACTGGGCAAAAGATCCATTTTGTTCTTTTAGACAATTTTGGGAAGATGAGGCTTTTTTAAAATGCCATGGTCTTTTTCTGTCTGGTGATATATCCTTATCCCAATGCATGTGTCTTTTGTACATTTTAGTTTTGTAGTTTCCTTTACATCTTTTAAGCATGGTTAGAATGTATATAGTCAATCTGTAGCACAGCATCATCAGTGAGTTCTAAAAATATGAACAATGCATCATGGTTAGGACGCCCAGAGAGGAACAGAACGGAATTCAAAGGACACTTAAATAGCACTTTAGACTTGTTACAAACAAGGTTTCTTTTTTAAGATTTATTTTTAACTTTTTAAATTCATGTTTGTGTGCCCCCTGCCTGCTTTCTCTTTCTCTTAAAATTTTGTGTATATGAGAGAGAGAGAGAGAGAGAGAGAGAGACAGAAAGAGGCAGAGAGAGAGAGAGAGACAGACAGACAGACACACACACACAGAGACAGAGACAGACACACAGAGAGAACCCATGAAGGCCAGAAGAAGGGGTCAGATCCCCTGGAGCTGGAGTTACCCAGTATGAGTGCTGGGAACCAAACTCTGTAAGAGCCATGACTAACCAAGCCATCTCTCCAGCCTCATGTTAGACTTCTTGAAGTAATAAACTTTAAATACTGGTCTGGGTATGGTGGTGCACACTTCTAATGTCAGAATTTGAGGGCCCAGGCAAGCAGATCTCTGTGAGTTAGTGGCCAGTCTCTCTGGTCTACATAGCAAATTTCAGGGCAGTCAGAGCTATGTAGTGAGACTGGCTCAAATCCAACCAAAATACCCTCAAAACTTTCCATTCTACTGTGCGCGCTGCTTACAGAGTGCCATACGGTCAGTCTACCCATTAGAAATGAGTGTTTGCCCAGTCATTCTACTACAAACCAACTTTAGCTTTTCTTCCTTAAATGGAACCCGAGCCCATCAGTCCCCTTTGCTCTTGCATCCACTCGTAACCCCCAGAATCTGAGTCTACCCTCTCTCTGCTGATTTGCCTGTTCTGGACCCTCCACAGGAGTGAATCATAGGTGGGTTTTTTGACTGGGATCTGTCATTTGGCATGGCAGTTTTTCAAGGTTCGTCCACAGTGCAGTTTTGGTGCCTTTCTGCTCCCTGTGTGTTTCATCAGTTATTTAATTAGTTTAATTTGTGCCTCTTTTGCCTGGTTCTGTCTCTTAACTTTTGACATATGAAAGATTTCTGAGCCAATTTAAGCATTTCTGACTTCAGGCTTTGGTGACAGCAATGTCACGCTTATCTGACTTGTTGAATGGGAATCTTCAACTTCTGAGGGAAATCTGAGGAGCCCATTATCCACGCTTAGGAATGAGGAGAGCTGAGAGTGAAAGCTTTTATGGATCAGGGATCATGGACTTAACTCATTCTACTTAAGGAAGACACATCTCCCTGAGGGGTCCTCTGTAGAGGAGCCCTCCCTGTGCTCCAGGCTGGATCTCTTTGCTCTCCTTCTTCTCTTTTCTCATCAGTTCATTGACAAGCTTTGATTTTTCATTGTCTCTCTCTCATTGTACTTTGACCACAGAGCACTTTCATATTCTTCTTCATTTGCCTTGAATAAATTGCCTGCCTTCTTTTTCTTCAATTAATTAACTCCTGTGCACCACTCACGTGTTCCTGATATCAGCTCCTCCACCCAAACCCAAACTTCCTATCGTTATTTGGAGGGATGAGTAAGTCAATGTCAAGCAAGTTAAGAAGAACCCAAACAATGGTATAGGTCAAGACCAAAGCACACTGTAGTTAAAATAGAAAATCTAGTGTTGAAAATGTCATTTTATTTCTATAGATAAGAGAGTCTTCACTTCCAATGTCCATCCCATTTGTCTTTCTAAGTGAGGATTGATCATCTAACTCTGGGTCTTATTTCTTGTTTATCTTTTTTAGGTGTATAGATTTTAGTATGTTTATCCAATCTTATAGGTCTAGTATCCACTTATAAGTAAGTATATACCATGTGTGTCTTTCTGCTTCTGGGATACCTCACTCAGGATGATTTTTTCTAGATCCCACTATTTGCCTGCATGCTTTCATGATTTCCTTGTTTTTAATTTCTGAATAGTATTCCATTGTGTAAATGTACCACAATTTCTGTATTCATTCCTCAACTGAGGGGCATCTGGGTTGTTTCCAGGCAGGTGCCAGAGGGCCTCTGAAAGACTCTACCTAGCAGTGTATCAAAGCAGATGCTGAGACTCATAACCAAACCTTGGGCAGAGTGCAGGGAATCATATGAAAGAAGGGGGAGTTAGTATGACCTGGAGAAGACAGGAGTTCCACAAGGACCAAATATATCTTTTCTCAGATTGTTTCTCCAACCAAGGACCATGCGTGGATATAACCTAAAAACCCAGCTTGTATGTAGCCCATGGCAGCTCAGTTTCCAAGTGGGTGTCCTAGTAAGGGGAACAGGAACTGTTTCTGACATGAACTCAGTGGCTGGCTCTTTGAGCTCCCCACCCCCGCCATCCCAAGGGAGGAGCATCCTTGCTAGGCCACAGAGGAGGACATTGCAGCCAGTCCTGAAAATACCTGATAAGGTCTGGTCAGATGGAAGGGGAGGAGGACCTTCCCTATCAGTGGACTTAGAGAGGGACAGGGAGGAGATGAAGAAGGGAGGGTGGAATTGGGAGGGAATGAAGGAGGGGGTTACAGCTAGGATACAAAGTAAATAAACTGTAACTAATATAAAAAATAAAAAATTAATAAAAAAAGAGTCTTCACACTGACCCCTGCTCTGTCACAGCATTCCTGGTCCCCTTAAGATCCCCAAGGGACAAGTCTACTTTTGTGAAATCTAAGCATGGTATGACACCATGGGAAAATATGTAGATCAAAACGAAACATTTAGGCACAGTGGGGACAATATAATCAGGGTGAAAAGACAACCCATGGAATGGGGGAAAATATTTGTAAGTCGTGTAGCTAATAAGGAATTGATGTCTGGAATATACAATAAAGTTCTGCAATCCAATAATGTGATCAGTCTCACATTACAAATGACTGCGAAGCATCATGGCATCTAACTGTGATCTCAGAACTTGGCAGGAGGAGTCAGGACTTCAAGATCATTCTCTGTTCTACAGTGAATTTGAGGCCAGTCTGGGCTACATGAGACCTGTCTTAAAAGTAGAATTCTTAAAAATGTGTGAAGGATATCACTAGATATTTTTCTAAAGATTTAAGGTTTGTAGCATGAAAAAAAGTTCTATATTACTATCATTCTATATTACTAAAGATACAATTAGATGTCACCTGATGCTAGGGTGGCTGCTATCAAAATAACAACCAAAAATTTAAAACAAGTGACACTGAGGGTGTTGAGAGGTTAGAACTCGGTTCGTGGCTGGTGGTGTATGCAGTGTGTCTTCATAGAAAGCAGAACGGAGGCGTCTTTAAAAATTACAGATAAGGGGGATGCAGAGCCTGAACCAGCCATTTCTTGTAACCAGGCAAGATTTCCAATGGAGGGACTGGGATACCAATCCAGCCTTGAAACCTTCGACCTACAATTTGTCCTAGAAGATGTGCTGGGGTAAACGTGACTCAGAAGTTGTGGGAATAGCCAACCAATGACTGCTCTGGCTTGAGATCCATGCCAAAAGAGGGAGCCTACCCATGACACAACCTGGAGGGCCAGGAACAGGAGGCTGGATAGCCTAGAGACCTAGGATGGAATCAAACACAACTGGAAAAACAGTCGATTGATGATGTCTAATAAAATTCTGCTATATTGATAGATTGGTGCCCAACTCAACTGTCATCAGAGAGGCTTCACCAACAACTGGTGAAAACAGATGCAGAGACAAACATTAGCCAGAGCTTGGGGAATCCTGCCGAAAAGGGGGAGAAAGGATTGTAGGAGCCAGAGGAGTCAATGTCTCCACAAGAAAACCCATGGAATCAATCAACTAACCTGAGCTCATAGGAGCTCCCAGAGACTGAACTGACAACCAGGGACCCTGTATCGGACCTAGGTCTCTGCACATATGTTAAAGTTGTGTAGCTTGGTGTTCTTGTGGGGAACACTCCTAACAGTGGGAGCAGGGACTGTTTCTGACTCTGTTGCCTGCCTTGGGACCCTTTCGTCCTACTGGGTTGCCTCATCTAACCTTAATAGGAGAGGAGATGCCTAGTCTTACTGTAATTTGATATGCCATGGCAGGGTGATATGCATGGGAGGCCTGCCCTTTCCTGTAGAGAAATGGAGGAGGAGTAGATGAAGGTGGGGAATGCGTGTGGGGAGGACAAGGGGGAGAGGAGGGAGGAAAAAATGAAGTCGGGATGTTAAAAAAAAATTACAGATAGAATTACCATGTGGTCCAGCAATCCGATTTCTGGGCATATGGCCCAAAGAATTGACCACAGGCAGTCAACCAGGTGCATGTACAGTCTCAGGAGCATTGCATGGTAGTGTAAAGGTAGAGACAAGTCAGATGCCCACTGATGAATGATGGACAAGCAAAATGGGGTGTACATATGCTAGAAAACTATTTAGCCTTGAAAAAGGCAGTTTAGACACATCACATAATACAACATATAAAAGCCTCAAGAACATTGTGCTGAGTGAAGAAAGCCAGCCACAGAATAATACATGCTGCAGCATTTTACTCATGTCACCTGACTAAGGCAGTCAAAATTACAGAGCCAGAAGTATTATGGTAATTGTGGAAATTCAGAGTAGAGAACTAAGAGCTATTTAATAGATACAGAATCTCAGTTTGGGATGATGAAGAAATGCACTGCATTTGGATGCTTGAGATTAAGACTGTGCTCAATTTGTAGGGTTGGTTGGTGTCATGCATATTTTACCAAAATAAAGATTTAAAGGCATATTAGCATGCATGGGTAGAGAAGAACAGCAGCCCTGTGTTGGAGGCTCTCAGGGAAGGAGGAGGACAGGGCCTTCACTGATGCTCTTTTCCTCCACACCCCTAACCTAGAGGAGGGTCAGAGGACTGACTCTTCTGAGCAGCTTCCCAGCCTATGCCCAGCGCAGGACTCAGGTCATACGCCCTGTTGTGAGGACCTCACGTTTTCCTAGCATGGCTGTTAACTCGGATTATATCTGTATTTCACTGTGTGTAATCATCTGATGGCTTTTCCTCAGATTGGGTTGACACATATGAAATTGCCAGTCTTGTGAGTTAAAGAATAATTGGATGTTTTCAATCTCACTTGGCTCTGGACTCAGTGGAGAGTGAGCATAGGAAATTTCCGTGCTGTTTCTGTCTTGGGAAACCCACACTCAGCCTTGGGCTTGGCACAGCGGTCTGTAGGCCTCATCCTGCCTCAGCCTCCTGAGGAGTTTCATAGGTAAGTATTTACTGAATCATTGAACTGGATTATTCCAGCTCATGTAAAAAATTAAAAGATGTAAAACTTTAATTCTTTGAAAAAGGATGTATCCGTGGTGAGTGCCAGTGCCACAGTGGGAAGATCAGCTAATATTTTGTGACTTTTGAGTCTTGATTTTATAGTTTTGGGAAACACAACACAACAAAATTAAAAAAAAAACATTAAATAACACTTTTCAGATTATGTGGGCCCTGACCGTGTTTCAATGAACAGGCATGGTCCTGTTTGTGAAGACAAGCTTGCTTTCAGGAATAAATTTTTAATTCAATTAATAAATATTAGAGTTAAAGAAGAGTCCCTGTTTCCACAACATCTAAGAGGACATGGGAACCAAGACCAGAGCTGGGATTTAGTCATGCTTGAATCTATTAGCACAAATACCCTTTTCATG
>REGO01000515.1:1186654-1206843 GCA_010120015.1 Rhombomys opimus
GTGACAGTGAACCTGCACTAAAAGAGGCACGGGGGAAAAATGCTGAGGTTATCACCAGCGCACATCCCCACCCCAGGAGAAAGCCTGTTCTCATCATGAGGTGGGCACACCACTAAAAACTGTGGGATGACTGTATTGGATGGAAACAAGTCAGTCTTTGGAGATTGTTGACTTGGAGGTTCCATACCTCTGATGGAAACCTTTCCATATGGACATGGGATGATACAGAGACATTAGACCCCACTAGGACAGAATATGATGTCAGAGACTTTGGAGATCCCTAGACATACAGAAGAGAAGTTCCTGTTTGTGAAGCAACACCCCAGATCACCTGGACAAAACAAAATGATGCCCTTTTCTGGGTGGGATGGGGTTAGAACCTTAATAATGCTAGGGAAAAAATGGTCGTGAGTTTGATCTTATAGCTTCAAATGTAAGAGCCAACAACAACCTGAGAACCAACTACTCTCAGCCCCATGCTGCAGATGAAATGTTCTGTGATGAGCCTCCAGGTCCCTGCTTGCTGCTGTGGTGTCTTCGATGATCTTTTGTTTAGTGTCAGAGTACATAAATCCTGCTGTAGCCATAGAATATAGAATAGGTGGAGCATGGGTCATGTTCCCAATCAGGGTGTGTTAAATGGCAAAGTCGTGTGCTGCTGCTTCCATCACTGTCTTATTACACACGTTAATTTTCTAGTGCTGTGTAAGATACTTTAGACAAACAACTTAAAAGGGGGAAAGATTAGGGTTAGTCATTAAAGAGCTTCTACTAAAGGCACGTGGACCTGAGTTCATCAGCAGCTACATAAACAAAACAAAACAAAACAAAACAAAACAAAACAAAACTGGGCGTGGCAGCGCACATCTGTAATCCCAAAGACAAGAGGATTTCTGGGGACCGCTGATCAATTAGTCTAAAGGAACTGATGAGCTCTAGGTTCATGGAGACACTGTCTCAAAAAGATAAGGTTGAGAGCAATTGAGGAAGATATTTGATGTCAGTCTCTGG
Source organism: Rhombomys opimus (assembly GCA_010120015.1). Classification (NCBI taxonomy): domain Eukaryota; kingdom Metazoa; phylum Chordata; class Mammalia; order Rodentia; family Muridae; genus Rhombomys; species Rhombomys opimus. The sequence goes on from REGO01000515.1 coordinate 1,187,666, forward strand.
CTTCCACGTGCACACACACACACATGCACACACACAGACACACACTTGGACATACACACATGAATACATGAAAAAAAATGTTTATTTTGGCTTATAGTTCCAGAGGTCTTAATTCACAGATGGTTTACTCTGTTGCTTTGAATCCTGTCGTGAGGCAGAGCATCATGATTCGAGCACATGGCGGGGAAATCTGCCTATCTTATGGTGTCTAGGAAGCAGAGAGAAAGGGATAGAAGAGAGGGCCAGGATGCCAGTATCTCTTTCAAGGATATGCCCTGTGATCTAAGTTCATTTCAGTGTATCCTGCCTCTTCAGGTTTTTAGCACATCCAGACAGAGCCATCACCCAGGGATCAATATCCTTTGACATTTTTATATTTGCATGCATGTGACTTGAAAAAGGCTCCTTCTTGAAGAAGCAAGCTATCATGTATTCCATAGACTATAAAATGAAATCTGTCAACAATCAGAATACAGTTGGAAGATTTTTTTTTTCCTAGTCAACATTCCATGAGAACACAGCTGCTCCCAGTACCTTGAAAAGGGCCTCAGCAGACTAAGTAGAGGAGGCGGTTAAGCTACTGCAGACTGTACCCACACCTGGGAGATCATTTGTGCTGCTAGGTGTATGGAAACTTGGTAAATGGAAGTAAAAAGTGAACGAGGACCTCTATGTAATCCCTTCCAAGGTTCAGGAGACATTGCAAAGAGTGGGGAGGACAGAATGTAAGAATTGGAGGATAGGGAACTGTACAGCACAAAGATCTCTTCTGAACACAGCACAGCCACTGCGTCTTTTGTGCTGTGGCTACCTGTGCATGACCTGTCCCAAATTTGGTCCCTCAAAATTTCATTATGGATGGAGGAGTGGTTGATGAAACCCCAGCCCTCTGTGAGGGACTATTGACAATAGATGGTTTTGATGGAGGGGCTCATTTTCTTCAGGGATGTAGTCACTGCTAAGTTACCTTTGCTCCATTAAACCCCACCTATGCTTAGGCAAGAAACTCTAAACTTAATGAGCCACACACAAGGGAAGATACAAAAGTAGGAGAGGGACTTGTTGACAAGGAATGTTCTGGGGATGGGGAGAGAAATGGGGATGAGAGAAGAAAATGGAAGGTGAAAATGCTGAAAATTCATTATAGAAATGTACGATACTGTCAAACAATAAGAACAATACATACATACATACAAACAAACATGAGGTCCTTTGCACAGGAAGCTGGGATGGTATGGTGTGTATGTGTGTGTGTTTGTCTGTGTCTGTGTCTGTGTCTGTGTAGGAGCACAATGCACACAGTATTTGATGGTTCATTCACTCTTTGATAAGGCACTGTGGTCTGAAGGTCTCATAAACAGCCAGCACTGGAAATCTGGTCTCCTTTTTTAGAGCTAGGGCCAATATCTAATATATTCTCTGAGGGAACTAAGCCTTGTGTGACCCTCCCTTTGGGAAGCACAGAAGAGAGGAGGTAATATTGTGTAGAAGAACAGTAAAAACATTTTTCTTTACCAGCCTTGAGGCACCTGAAATTCTTAGATTTTAATTAGTTACTTTATAATAATACAGTTAGTTATTTTATAATTTAAAACGTTTATCAACTACATGTACTTGCATGTAAGTACAGTGTAGCCACACATTTCATCTCAAAACTGCCCTGGAATTTTATAGCAATATTGTCATGCTAGTGGATGGGGCAACAGAGACTAAATATTTCACAGAATGAACTTGTCTCAGGAATTTCATTTCTCTCTTTCTCTTCATGGAGCCCCAATGGTTATCTTCTCAGAGGAAAACAGCTAAAGGCAAAAGAGATAAGTTTTCTGGTGATACCTGAAGCGTCTGTCTGGAGGAGGCGATTTTCTTTTCTATATCAACATAACTAGGTCAGGCTTCCTTGAAGTTTAATATGCACTAGGATAATCTGTAGAACATGTCAAGAATCCTGATTCCTGGGCTGGAGGTGTGGCTCAGCTAGTAGAGCTTTTGCCTAGGGAAATTTGGTCTTTGGAAATGACAGTGTATTTGTTACTTATCTTGTTAGTGTAACAAAATACCAGGCAAGCAACTTAAGGAACGAGGGGTTTGGCTCACATTCTGAGAATATCTAGAAACTCTCTTTCTCTGTCTGCTCTCTCTCTCTCTCTCTCTCTCTCTCTCTCTCACGCACACATACACAGGTCTGTTTCTATAGTGGTTCTAAACCTAGTTGAACTGACAAAAAAGGCAATCCTTCACAGACGGCCATTGCCTTTCGGTCACCATATTCTTGGATGGACAGACCTGCTGAAGCAAAACACACAGACTTCCATAAATAATCCTATCAGAAGGGACAGACTCACATCCAGAGCTAAAACTGTAAGTGATAGAGGCAGAGAGCTTCAGAATGGATTCCCCTGCCTTGGGCAGGCTGACATTGTAAATCTTGCCCAGAAGTCACGATGCTGGCTAAACTCATTATTTGCTGTTCAAGACTTCCTCTTACACTTCTCATTCTTTGTGAAATTTATAATCTCCAAATCCATAGCCAAGACCCAAGGCTCCAGGGAGGGAACAGCTGGAAGATTTAAAAGTAGTTCTGTCCCCGGGGTGTTAATGGTGAAATAGACTTTGGTAATATGTTCTTAATTGTCACCATAAATCACCATGGTTCAATATGTTAAGTTCACACATGTAAATTGCTGACTGGAGAGGCTTTCCTGTGCTTCACAGACAGCTGTAGCTTTGATGGGACATGCGGTTTGTCACAGGGGATGTGGCCCAGTAAACACACTAATTCATTCTCTTAATACCTGTCATGCTCTTCACCCTCAGAAAAGGAAGGGAAGGCACTCCAGCTGCTCGGGTTGAAGTTTCGCCATGCAGAGGGAAGGTCATTCTCACGCCCCGGGCTATATAGCTTTTCACTGAAATCTTTTGTACTTTAGGATTCTTCTCTCCCCCTCTGAGTGTGTCCTCTGGAATATGCCAGCCAGCATCAGTAGTCTCGGAAAGTTTCTGCCAGGATATTCAGATGTTTTTCTTCACACACATTTATTTGTTTAGAGACCGTTTCTCCACACTGACAGGTTGCATGGCCAGCTTTGTCCTTGTCATGAAAGCTCTAGCAGAGAGAAAACCAGACAAGAATTTTGTATGCATGGAGATTATTAACGAAAGGGTATTTGTTCTTTTGAGGAAAAAAATAGTATATTCTTGGATGAGTAAAGGAGATGGGCTTCAATTTGAAAGCGATTCTGCATCATGACAAAAGAAACTCAAGGGAGGAAAAGGTTTATTTCATCTCACAACTCTCAGGTCACAGTTCATCACTGAGGGAATTCAGGCAGGAACTCAAAGCAAGGAAGGAGCTTGGAGGCAGGAACGGAAGCAGAGACCATGGAGGAATGCTGCTTGGTGGCTTGCTCTCCGTGGTTGCTCAGCCTGCCCTCTTATGCAACTCAGGTTCACCAGGGGTTGTATGATCCACAGTGGACTGTCCCCCCACATCAATCATTAATCAAGAAAGTGTCCCCACAGACTAGCCTGAAGGCCAAACTATGGAGAGATTTTCTCAACTGGGGCTCCTTAGTCTTAGATGGTCCTAGCATGTATGAATTCAACAATAACAACAACAAAATACTAACCAGCACTGAATCTGTAAGTCATATCAAAGTGGAGGCTTTCATCAGTAGGGGGAAACAGCCATGCTCTAGGGAAAGAGTAGTTCAGTCCCTGGGAACAGTTAAGAACAGGGCTTCTAAGAGGAGGCTTTAGTTTGATCTAGTAGATACACAGTAAAAAAAAAAAAAAAAAAAGGCAAAAGCAATTAAAAATATAAGCAAGAAGCACATTGTGAAAAAATGACCTCTTCACAGAAAGTGCGAAGAGGTCAAACCATGGAAGGCGGTAGATCGTGAGGGGAAAGTGAGGCTTTTAACTGCGTCACGCCGTTTTAAACATAGGTAGATTATGCCGAGAATGGCTTGCAGTAGAGAACCAGTGGAAACTGGAAGGTCAAAGCCAAGCCTCTCCCAGGTGAGATGGGGACCAGATGAGAGGCAGGCAGGGAGGGTAGAGGGGGGTTATGGAGCAGGTGCTCTGGAATGGAAGGAGTCAAGAACGATGCTCAGGAGAGCCTGGCTAACGCGCAGCGTGGGTCTGCTCCATCTCTTTCAGTACAGATGCGCTCTGACCAGACCTAACCAAACAGGAAATCTGTAATTACTTACATTTTATATGCCAGCCAGGGAAGTGTGTATTCTTTGCAGGGTTTTTAGATTCAGCAACAAACCCAAACAAATAAAAATATCAACAATGAAACAGATGGCGATGCAAAACATTGAGATATACGAAAGTATTTCTGATTCTTATCTGAAATTCACACTCAGGTGGGCTTCCTGTGTTCTGCCTGGCGGCCCTAAACCTGCACTTTAAAGCTTCCACTCTCATTTTTAGAGAGGTGTAGTTACTGCGGGTCTCCTCAGTAGTGTGACGAATCCTTAGAGGTAGGGAGCAAAAGAGCAAAGAACTTTTTTTTTTAATTTTTATTTTATTAATTACAGTTTATTCACTTTGTATCCCAGCTGTAGCTGGGAGGTCCTCCTCCCCTTCCATCTGACCCTAGTCTATCAGGTCTCATCAGGGCTGGATTCTTTGTCTTCCTCTGTGGCTGCTTCCCCTCAGGTGGAGATAATCCAAGAGCTAGTCCATGAGTCCATGTCAGAGATGGTTCCTGGTCCTATTATTGGGGAACCCTCTTGGACATTGAGCTGCCTTGGGCTATATCTGTGCAAGGGTTCTAAGTTATCTCCACACATGGTCCTTGTTTGGAGTATCTGTCTCAGAAAAGACCCCTGTGCCCAGATTTTTTGGTTCTGTTGCTCCCTTTGTGGAACTCCTGTTCCCTTGAGATCTATCTCCCCCTTCTTCCATAAGATTTCCTGCACTCTGCCCAAAGTTTGGCTATGCATCTCAGCATAGTTTTAATACCCTGCTGGGTGAAGTCTTTCAGAGGCCCTCTGTGATAGGCTCCTGCCCTGTTCCCTGTTTTCTCTCTCTTCTGATGTCCATCTCATTTGCCTTTCTAAATGAAGATTGAGCATCTTACCCAGGGTCCTCCTTCTTGCTTATCTTCCTTAGGTGTACAGATTTTAGCATGATTATCCTATATTATATGTCTAATATCCACTTATAAGTGAGTATGTACCGTGTGTGTCTTTCTGCTTTCTGGGATACCTCACTCAGGGTGATCTTTTCTAGTTTCTACCATTTCCCTGCAAATGTCATGATTTCTTTGTTCTTAATTGCTGAGTGAGCAAAGAACTTTTAATGCCGATGTGGTGCTGGCCCTGCAGCTTCTGCCGGGAAGGGCGTGTTAGTGCTTCAGTGATGTGACAAGGCCCGTGGAACTCCCTTCACACTTGGCAAACGCCTGTGGTGGATTTTGGTGGCCTCTGTGATTATTAAGTAGACAGCATGTGCTACAAGCTTTGCTGTTTATACTCATAGCAATATAGTTTCACTTTGTTGGTCACGGGTAAGGCCAGGATTATTCAGGCTGAAAGCCCAGTGGATGATTCTGTTTTTTTCTCAAAACCTTCTCCTCTCTCTCTCTGCCTTTATTGGTCCTCCAGATGTGGCCATTAATACTTGATATTTTGGGACATGTAATCATGTCCATAGAGAAACAACTACAGTCACCCGGAGTAAGCCTGTGGCAGTTGTGGAGAGCAGTGGGTCCTGCTTGCATAACTGTTCTGGGGAGCTGTGTCTGATCAACAAAGATTTAAAAAAAAATGGGGAAGCTGTGTCTGATCAATGGAGACTTGAAAAATGTTTCTTGGGAAGATGGTATCAGACATTGATCGGTGCATAACAGGCCAGGTTGCACACTGAGGACATCTCTACAATGAAAAAAGTGTCATGACAGAGGGGGTGCTATTTGTTGAATGGACTGATACCCGCAAATGGTTAACCTGTCTCTCACCTTGCATAATTGTGTAACTGCATTTGCTGCCAGCTGGGTATGTGCTCCTGTCCACAGGACATGCCTGGCTAGACATTTATTTTTGGCTTGCTGAAATTGTGCTTTGTAGTGCAAAATATGGTTGGGGGTGATTGACCCAGCAGGAGGGGAAAAAGAGGAAGGGAAACTATTGGGGGCTTTGTGTAATGAGGGAGCTTGTGCAGTGCTGATGTTATGATTTCTTTAAATAAAATAACCAATGATGTTACTGCCCAGGCTTGCATAAATAAAGAGGGATGGAGCTATTTGGGGCCATTGCTTGAACATCAATAGGCAGACAATGTCTTCAGTTTTGCCAGCACTATACCTCTATCCTCACCTTCAGAACCCTTCTGCCAGTGCTGGTGGCTGGCACAGATGCGTGCCACCCAAAGCCATCCAGCCCACAATTAGGAGGGAGCTGGATCCCACAAACTCAGGGAGCTTGATCCCTGAGTCCTCCTGCATTTCTTTCTAGTTAGTAGTATATTGAAGCTCAAAGCAGATTATAACATCTTAAAGAATTATTTCATTAACACCCCAATGTATTCATTGAGCTAATCATTCAACAAGTATATGACTACTGCCAGGTATTTTCCCACAGGGGAAGGAAAGCTAATAAGAGCATTGTTCCACATCATGAAGAATAAGGGAAGTGGTTTTATGACAACTTCTAGCAATGAATGAAGAGTTCCTTCATGATACCAGTGTTTTAAGTGATGACTTAAATATCACAGCATGGTCAATCATATCACCAGAACACTCATGGGGATGGCAGTGGTGATGATGATATTGATGATGAGATAATGATAATTCATGGCTAGAACATCCATTAAGTCCCTATACCACAGGTTCTCAACCAGTGGGTCACGACCCCCACATGTGCTGCATATTAGACATCCTGCACGTCAGATATTTACATTATGATTCACAATAGCGTCAAAATTACAGTTACGAAGTAGCAACGAAATAATTTTATGGTTGAGGAACACAACACGGGGAACTATACTAAAACGTTGCAGCATTAGGAAGGCTCAGAACCACTGCCCTAAGCTGTTTCAAGAGCTCTGTTAACACTTCACCTTGACTGTATCATTTAGTCTTTCCAGGAGTCCTGCTATCACCTCCTTTTGACAGATAAGAGGATCAACACAGGGAACAGCCAACCACACTCCTCTCCAATAACAATCATCACATTCATTTTACATTGATTGGAAGAATCTCAGATCTCCATTAGGGAAGAACCTGTGCCTGGAAGCAACACTGTCCTCTGTTCGCCACAGTCCACCTCAGATCTTAGGAAACTGAGAGCCAATTTACTCCCTGGGCTCAACATGTCTCTGAATCTGGGTCCCCAGATTTGTAGGAGTTAATCCCATAAAGATCAGGAAGTAGACCTCAGATATCTTTGCATCTGCTCCCATATTCTCATCTCTAATTTCTCTGACCTCTGACCTCTAGGGCTTAACTCATATTAAAAAGGCCCAAAGGCCTGGTTACACTCCCTCTGTGGGCTGGCTAGGTCACCCCCCACCCCAGGGAGAAGTGATTGAGAAACAGGCAATCAAGTTCATGTCAGAGACTGTTTCTTCTTCCCTTTTAGGGAACCCATCTGGAGACTGAGCTGGAGGTCTAAGTCCTCTGCATATGTGGTCTTTGGTTGATGCATCAGTCTATAGTAACCCCTGGGCCCTGTTTTTCTTTTCTTTTTTCTTTGTTGGTCTCCTTCTGTCCCCTCTGGGTTCTTTTCTATTCCTCTTCTTCCATTAGATTCCCTGTGCTCTGTCCAAAGTTTGGCTGTTAGTCTCTGATCTCCTTAAATCTCCTGCTGGTTAGAGTCTTTTAGAGGACATCTGTGTTAGGCTTCAGCCCTGCTCCCTTTCTCCTTCTGCTTCCAGTGTCCAGAAGATGGAAAGATCTCCCATGGTCATGGATCGGTAGGATTAACAGTAAAAATGACCATCCTATCAAAAGCAATCTACAGATTCAATGCAATTCCCACAGAAATACCAACACAATTTTTTACAGACCTTAAAAGAACAATTCTCAACTTCCTATGTAAAAATAAAAAACCCAGAAATAAACTCACACACCTATGGAGTTTTGACAAAGAAGCCAAACCATACAATGGAAAAAAGACAGCATCTTAACAAATGGTGCTGCTTTAACTGGATGTCTACATGTAGAAAAATGTAAATAGATCCACATTTATTACCCTGCACAAAAGTAAAGTCTAAGTGAATCAAAGACCTCAACATAAAACCAGACACACTAAATTTGTTAGAAGAAAAAGTAGGGAAGAGCCTTGAACTCATTGGTACAGGAGAAAACTTCCTGGACAGAACACCCAGAGCTCAGGCTCTAAGAACAACAATCAATAAATGGGACCTCATGAAACTGAAAAGCTTCTGTAACGCAAAGGAAACAGTCAACAGAACAAAATGACAGTCTATAGGCTGGGAAAGGATCTTCATCAACCCTACATCTGACAGAGGGCAAATATCCAGAATATATAAAGAACTGTAGAGTAAGTTTTAAAGCACTTCTTGCCACATGACATTACCCTGAGTCCTTCCCCTAATCCCTGACACCCAGAGTGGGAATGAAGGCAAATGTTCATCCATACTTTGGGGGTGCTGAATAACCTTTGACTAGAATTTGACTCCTCAAAGGATTTTGTCTTCTTCCCTCTGACTCTCCTTTTCCTGAATTCTATGGCACATTAAACCCTTAAACAATAACAGCTTTCAACACCCAGGATGCATCATTAAATAAGTTAAAGAGCTAATTAAAGGGGGCCAGCTCCCTGCTTTTCTTGTAGTAAATCACCTGTGCCCCATCTCAGCAAGTGTTTCCAAGTCAGGGATTTGCCCGTAAAATGATCTCCCATTAGCGCCGCATGTTGGATTTCATTTCCTCTCATGCAATTATCTATCAGTAATTGGGGAAGGCATTACAGCAGAATAAATAATTGAACATAAATTAATCGACTCTAGAGTCACACTCAGGCTGGGGAGAAGCACATGTGGCATGTGTCATATGTTTAAACTCTTGGAGAACACAAATTTGTGGTTGCCTGTCATATCTGGGTGTCATGGAATCTCAATAGCTGCATGAGTTTGTTGTGGTGGTGTTGCTGGGAGCAGCCTTAGGGCTCATTCATTTATTCCAGGCAAGTGCTATATCCTGGAGTTTTCCAGATTTAACCCCACCCTCTTTTAAGAGAGGGTCTCACTAGGTAAACTAAGCTCACTACAAACTCATGATCCCGTGGCCTCAGCTTCAAGTGTTAGCATTACAGATATGTACCAACACTCCTGGCTTGCATGCTTTTTTGTTTAAAAACAAGAGAAAGTGGAAACTCTGAAGAGTGTCCAACCATCTGCTGCCAGGAAGATATTCTGTTGTTGTTTTTTTTTTTTCCTTTTTTTTTCAACTTGACACAAACTTGAGTTATCTGAAAAGAGGGAGCCTTAATTGAAGAATGGCTCCCGTCAGATTGCTCTGTAGGCAAGCCTTTTGTTTTTGTTTGGTTGGGTCTGGTTTTCTGATTAATGATTGGTGCCAGTGGTGGTGGTCTAGGCAGATGGTCCTGGGTGGTGCAAGACTGAGCAAACCATGAGGAACAAGCCAGTAAGCAGCACTTCCCATGGTCTCTGCATCTGTTCCTGCCTCCTGGTTCCTGCCTTGAGTTCTGGCTGACCCTGCCGCCTCCCAGTGCTGGAGTGTGACTGGTCAGCCAAATAAACCCTTTGCTCCCAAAGTTGCTTTTGCTCATGGTGTTTATCACACCAACCTAACTAGGACAGAAGAGGAATCGACTGTAAAGTCATGGTGAAGCCAGGAGAACTGCAACTGACATTCAGCATGGATGGACCCAGGTTCAGCCTGGATGGACTGCAAAGGCCAAGAAATTTTCCAGAGTGGTGCAGGAACCAGACCCTCCTCTCAGGCAGGCAAGAGAGAACTTAGTCCAATCAAACTTGTGGAGATAGAGAAAACATGCAAATGCTATCATATTCACAAAACGAGGCAACACGCCATCCTGGCAGCAGGGTCTCTGTACTTATCACATGGCTATTCTGCATGGCGGTCCGCTATGGTGACAAAGGTATGTCTAATCTATCTATTTCACCCAAGCATCTAAAGTGATGCCATAGGCGTAATACTTACAACTGGTTCTCATTATTTGCAGTAGTGGCGTTCTGTAAAGTCACTTTGAGCTTTGAGTTCTGGCACATTGGACCAAAGGAAGATACATGTTAGAGTCCCATGAGCCACAACATTTTCACCCATGCTATCATCGCACAATCTTGTGCTACAGTGTTTCTGCTTAAAGATACCTCATTTAATTTACATTGTCAACTCATGCACACTGAACTTGCTGCCAAAAACTCTATCCCTTGTGGTCGAATGAAGTTTCCCTAACACTGTATTTTCTCTGATAGTCACGTCACAGTCCTCTTTGTGCTTCTAAATGCTAGAGAACACTTCAGCACTGCACTCAGGGGACATTGTCAACAATGAAATTACCATTGAAACCCAGGAAGAAATGTGAAAAACAGCGCAAGATAGACTGCAAAGAGGATGCTTGCTTATTGTATAAGAGCTGAGAGCCAGGGCAAGCAGAAACAGGTCCAAGGGGAATGTGCATACATTGGATGGCTTCAGGTTTCTGTAACTGTCTTTAAAATGACCTCAGGAGCATGAGAAGTATCCATGCAGGGACCACTGTTTTCCAGCCACAGTGGACCTTTGGGGGTGCTGAGTTTGTTCTTCTGAGGACTTTGTTACGAACAAGACAAGCTTGCAGGGGACAAGCAAACTTTAGTGAGCCCACAAATCACTCATCCTTGGAGTCAACTGACTGTGGGCTGAAAAAAAAATATATATCTGAAAAAAATATGTATCTGAAGTTGTATCTGTACAGAAAGTGTGCAGTACAGTTTGAGTGTATTTTATCCTTCCAGGGTTTATCTGTTGGAGGGTCCATCTTCACTGCGGTAGTGTTGATATGGGCTGTTTAAGAGGTGAAGCCTGATGGGAGTTTTGTGGAGATGTTGTCTGCAGAGGGATTAATGTAGTGTTCCCAGAGAAACTAAGTCCTCTTTTGGAGTTCTTAGGCCCACTAGTGAAATAATTTGAAAAAGGATTGGGAAAGAAGCTAAAGTCACAATTACATGAAAGTTTGAGAGAAAAACAACAGGACAGACAAGCTGAAAACCATGGCAGCAGCCAGGAGGAAGGAGGTGGAGAGAAAGCCGTGGCTTTTTAGTTAGTCACAGAGGTCAGACAAACAGTGAGAAATCCAAAATGTTAGGGCAAGTTTGTTTAGGCTTTGGGCTATTTGGAAAAAGAGATAAAGAAAAGACAAAGTGATTAGTGATGAGTTGTGGCTCTGAGTTCAGAGGGCACAGGATTACAGGCTCTCATGTCATAGTGTCCCAGGGCAAAGTATTGTACCAGGGACAATGGTTAGAAATAGAAGTGCAAGTAGCTTATTAAGAAAGGAAAGGCAGTTCCAGAGACAGGAACATGCTAGGGAGCTGGGGAAAGAGCCCTCAACTCACGGCCATGCAGTGTCCTCTTTTAAGACTTTCACATGGCCTCCAGATCTCTGATTTTTGTGTTCTGGGCTTTTCTCTCCTATGCCCTATTTATTAAATGAAGCCCAGGTGATAAAAGGCTTCCAGTCTTCCTCTGCAAACTGGCTTCCTCCACAGGCTAATCTTGATGTGTCAGCTTCCAGTCCTTGCCCTCCAGCCACAGTATTTCTTATGGGATGCTGAGTCAGTTCTCGTGAGGACTGTGTTGTGAGCAAGACTGCTCCCTTCCTGCTTGCTGGCTTCCTTTCTTGTCATGTGATCACTCCCTGTCATACATATCCCCATCACAATGCCATCTGCCATCCTGTGATATGGCCTGAAGGTCCTCATGAGTAGATTTACTTTTATAAAGTACCTAGCATTGGATGTTTCATTAGAGCAGTAGAAAATAGACTTATACAACACAGATGTATTTTCATTTCTCTCTAAACAATTTAAGATTAGGACTCTTTGCACAGCATTTGCAGTGTTTTGGGGGTTTTAAGTAATCTAGCAATTATTTACAGTATAAAGCAGCATGCATGCTTGTTATATGCAAATGCTGCATCATCTCTCATAAGGAGCTTTAATATACATGAGTTTTTATTTTGCAGAGTTGTGTCCTGGAACCAATTTCCCATGGACACCAGGAATAGCTCTACTTAATTGTATTGAGAGAATGAGTAAATAGCCCATGAACGGATCTGGGGGAGGAAAACTGAGTTGGCTCATCTGCCCACACCAAGTCCACCATCTCTGAGTATTCTGGGAGCTCTCTGACCGATAAAGAAGGAGGCACAAGCTGATCAATCAGGGTCTTTGGTGTTCACAGCATGATGTTTTGGTAGTTGGGTAGAAGACATCTCTTAAAGCAGAATTCTAGGCTCTGTCCTCTCCTCCTCCTTCTTGTTAGTGCCTCATTCATTTCTCTCCTCTTTCTTTCCTGCCTCTCCTCCCTCTTTCTCTCCCTCTCTACCCCTGCTTTGAGAAAGGTCTTCATGTGTGTCAGACTGCTCTCTAACTTGCTATGCACCTAAGAATGACCTTAAACATTTGGTCTTTCTATTTCCATTTCCAGAGTGCTAGGATGACTGATGCGCACCATCAAACTCGGTTTATATGGTGCTGGGAATGGAGGCCAGGGCTTCAGGCATACTAGTCGCTCTATCAAATGAGCTGCAGCCCAGCTTCATGTCTCCCCTCCTCTTTACTTCTTGGCTTAGGGTTGTCTAGGCTATTTAGGCTGGAATTCACCTTTAGTCTTCTTTATTGTCTTTGTTTATCTCTAAGCTGCTGTGATTTAGGTTATAAACGAGGAGAATGAGCCCCTGATTAGACAAAATGCTGAAGCTACGTGGTCCAAAGCCTTCTGGGTACACAGTTGCTCTGAGCGCTAGGAAATGCCTGCAGTCATCTTTGTACTGTTGTTTACCTTTAATTTACCTTTAGTTGTCTTAATGTACAAGGCTCACTGGCCCTGACCAGCAGAAAAGGTTTTGATTATTCCTGGGTTACCCTGTGGCACAATGGCCAACAGTGTGAAGAATTTACTCCTTGACATTCAGCATGATGCCCAAGGGGTAAATGAGAGCCCTGGTAATTGTATATAGATGCAGGCAAAAAGGCCAGCTGCAGTCCTAGCCGATTCTCTGTAGACAGGCAGACTTCTTGTCCTGGACAAGTACTTGCTGCCCATGTATTTCCCCAGAATGGCTTTTCTTGATTCAGGATGTTGTCTATCTCCAAGGAGGACTCAATTTTGATAAGCTAATTACTTTTCAAATAATGAGTCATCCGAACAGTGATTCTGAAATGCTCAGTCAATCAATTAATTCTCAAAGTTATATAGAAAAATACTGGACAGAGGAAGGGAAGAAAGTTTTTGAAGTAGGAGAACAGTGGAGGCTCTGCCTACATATGCTATAGACTACAAGCGGTTGGCTTGAGTCAAAAATTTATATATATATATATATATATATATACATACAGATATATGTATATACATATGACAAAAAGGGAAGAGAAAGGGAGGGAGGAAAGAAACAAGAGGGAGGGAGAATGTGAAGGAGGGAGAAGCAGGAAGGGAGAAAGAGAGGAAGATAAAAGAGGGAGAGAGAGGAAGAGGGGAAAGGTGAGTGAGTAAGAAAGAGTAGGGGGAGCATATGAAAGAGAGAGCCATAAAGGGAAAGACAGAGACAGAAAAGAGAGGAGTAGGAGAAGGAAGAAGGAAGAGTAAATAGGAAAGGAGGAAAGAAACATCAAAACCACATTTAAGATCAGCGGGAAAAATCAGTAAAAAGGCTATTAAATGAATAGGAGTATTGATTATCAAATCAAATGTGAAAAGCAAAGCTTTACTGCTTTTAGATGAAACTAAAGTAGAAAATGTTACCACAGGGGAAAAAGGGCGAAGTGTTTTCAGGGACACTGTATGCTTTCTTATAACTCCTTGTGAATCTACAATTATCTCAGTAAAAATTTCAATTAAAGAGAAATTGGGTTTCCTACAACAACAGAAAAAAAATCTGAAATCTTGGGTTTATTTTGGCAAAATTCTTTAAAGCCATTACAAATTTTATAACTTTTCAGATCTATAGGAACGTAAAACTCTTTATTATAAAACTTTACAAACATACAGAAGCACAGAGAAAGTGGTTCAGAGAACACTGGCATGGCTATCACAATATTTTACTAAAACATTTTAAATCAAATGCAGACAAGATAATGTTACAGCTCTAAACATTTAAACTTAGTCTCCAGAAAACAAGATCATTTTTCTGCACGGCAGTAATAACATTATCTACCTGGTTAAACAGGTACAGTTTTCCCTCTCACAGTTGATTGTGCTGGCCACACTCGGCTCTAACTGTCTCAAAGTGTCTCTTAACGTAGTCTTTAAAATATTAATTTTCATCACTAATTGTTTGTGAGAAAGGTAAATAAATAGAATTAGATTTATGACATATGATAGATGGATAGGTAGAAACATAGATGGATAGATGAGAGATAGACATAGATTCTATCTCTTCTTCTTTTTCCCATTAAGAGGCTTCCACACCCAGTTACCCTTCTCATCACGGTGACAAAATACCAGGCATAATCAACTTACATAGAGAAAGATTGATTTTGACGCATGTGTCAGAAAGATTTCAGCCCATCACCACAGGTCAATCGTGGATGGCTACGACTCATTTGGTGGTTGTCAGGAACATGAGGTGGTTCTTCACACAGCTATGAATCAAAAAGCAGAGACCATGGCAAGTATAACCTGCATAGGCCCAACTGTTGGTGACCTGCTTCTGTCAGCTTGGCTCACCTTCTAAAGAATCTACAGTCTTCAATATGACACCATTAGCTTCAGACCAAGCACTCAAGACATGAGCCTGTAGGGGACATTTCAGATTCAAACCCTAACATATCAGTGCCTAAGTCGCTTGCTTGGAGGTTATCTTTGGTCAACAGAGTCTACTCTGCTTGTGAGAAGAGGCTGGAAATGTGGGTGATCAGTCCCTAGCTTTGGAGCATCATTCTTATGTGTGTTCTGCACTGGGTCAGTGTGGTTGAATTGTTACTTAGAACGAGAACTTTTTTTGATAGCATACCCATTGTATTCCTTCCTTAGCATACGGATTATGTTCCTTCCTTTCCCATCTTAACATTCATCATAATTGTCAACTTGATTGGATTAATAAATGCCTTGGAGTCAATGAAGGATGGAATTTCCAGGGATGATTAGACCATGAAGGCTCTGACCTAATCAAGGACTTCATCTTTTGCTGGATTCATAACATGATGGCATCTTTGGGAAATGGTAAAAGAAGAAAGTGGGGGTCTAGATGGAGGAAGTAGTCACAATGGGGGAACACCCTTGGGAGGTTATCTTTCCCTGGTTCCTTATGCATCTTCTTTACTTCTTGCCAGCGATTCTATAAGTTCCTCTGCCATGACACCTCTGACACCCTGGACTGATCTATCTGAACCCACACGACCTAAAAGAAATCTTTCCTCCCTGTGAGTTGTGTATGTTAGGTTATATGATCAGAAGTAACAGACTTCTCTCAGCTCATGCGTCCTAGCTTAATAAGTGCAATGAACCCTTATTTTGGAGTTCAGTTCATGAAGAACTCAATGAAGAACTTTTGTGAATATTCATTTGGAATGAATAGGAGATCTGACTTTTGTTCTCTCTTTCTTTTTTCAATCTTGTGTGTATGTGTGGTTGTACTGTGTGTGTGTGTGTGTGTGTGTGTGTTCATGTGTGTGCCTGTGTGCCACAGAGGGAGTGCATGTGGCATCAGAGAAGAGTTTCAGGGTCAGTCCTCACCTCCCACCTTGTTTGGGACAGGCTCGCCCATGTTGTTGCATGTGCCAGGACAGACAGCCTTCAAGCTTCTGGCGATGTATCTGCCTCTGCCTCCCCCCTCCCCACACATGTGCACAGGAACACTGGGACTCTAGGCATGCATGCTACCCCTGTGTGCTACCCCATCCAGCTTTTTGTGGGTGCTGGGATCTGAGATCAGGTTGTTGGATTTGTGTGCAAGCTCTTTGCCTACTGAAACAGCATCTCAGCCCTGGTTTTCTCTTTCTTATGAAGATAATTCACAGACTTTTCAGGAAAATGGTTTGAGATAAAAAAGAGACTGAGCATCTAGGCTAAAAAGTCTCCTCTCACACAAAAGCTAAATGACCTGGCCTACCTATAAAGAGTTATCTGGGGTCAGATCTGCCTTGGGAATAGAATGAGGTCTCCAAGAGTGAGACACCCTTAAAAGATAATTCACCATAGCCATTAAAGGACGATTGTAAATTCTGGGGCCACTCTTCTGTTTCTGGAGCTTTGAAGTATGATATTCTTATTTTTATTCCTAGGGGAAAAGCTTGTATAAAGCTCTGCTTTTAATTAACAACATGTAGTTAAACTAATATTGGTTCATTAGGTATCATGATAATTTTTACTGAGGATAACTTTCAAAGGAAGAAAGGACCAACCTGATCTATGCATGCTGTAAAACATCATTCTTCAGGCAGCTTAGCAGAGGCAGGCAAGACAAGGCCGATTTATTTAGATCGTTAACCTCGAGAAATCACAGCACAGAGCTGTTTTCAGAGTTTGTAGAATGGCTGCCTGGATCCCATCCATGTATTTTACTTCCCAGTGGAAGAAGAAACTGGCTTGGAGAGATGGCCCAGTCAGTAAACTTGTTGCTTCATAGACATGATAACCTGAGTTCTACCGCCTAGGACCCACCTGAAGAAGCTGGGTGTGGCTCTGTTCACCTGAAATCCCAGATGTGGAGATTCAGAGGCAGAGATAGGAGGAGCATCCTGAAGCTTGGTGGCCTGACTAGCTGAATTAGAGACCTCCAGCTTCAGTGATGAGATACTGTCTCAAGAATTAGGGTGGAGACAAATTGAGGATGAGATCTGAGGTTGACTTCTGGCCTTTATATGTACACACACACATATGTGCCTACATGGGTTGGAGGTGAGAAGGAAGAAGAAGGAAGGAAGAAAGGGGAGGAAGGGGAAGGGGGAGAAGGGAAGAAGAGGTGGAAGAATGCAAATTTGTTGAGAACTAAATCTTATCCTGTTCCTGGCACCTAGGGTGTTCCTATCATACAAGTAGTCAGACCACTGAACAAATATATGACATAGTGCTTTCAAACCTTAAATGAAGATAGTGTAGGACTCTAAGCATTTATCGCCATTTTATTCATAGCACCAAAAATGCTGGAGAAACCCAGCATTTTTGTACATTTTCCAGTGTACAAATGAATAAATGAGTAGGGTGTGTCTGACCACACAAGGTGATACTCAGCCACATAAGGGAGTCAGTCTATGGTAGGCACAGAAATACACATGAAGGGGAGAGGGGATGGATGAGGAGTTACGAGCACTTGCTGCCCAGTCTCATGAAGACCCAAGTTCAAATCACAGTGTCCACGATTGTGGCTCACAACAAACTATAACTTTGACACCAAGGGACATGATGCCCTCTTCTGATCTCTGACCCCTACAGGCACCTTAACACACACACACACACACACACACACACACACACACACACACACACACACGCTCTCTCTTTCTCTCTCTCTCTCTCTCTCACACACACACACTCACTCACACACAAACATACACATACACAAGATCTTAAAAAATTAGTATGGATGATTCTCAGAAATACCATTTTGAGTGAGAGAATTCAGACATAGAAGAGCATATACTGTATGATCCCATTGATAGAAAATTCTAGAACAAAACAGCTAATTTATAGTGACTAGAAAGACTGCATGTAAGATAATGAGGGTCCTGATTCTGATTGGGATATAATCATATAGTGTGTATATATGTTGAAATCCATTCAAAATGCATACATATTGATATATGAACCTGGTTCTTCCTCATGGAATTTAGTATTAAAATATTCTTATTTTCTTAATGTGATGAGTTCACTTGTTTTTCTTTCTACCTTTTTGTTTATATAATCTTCTAGACTTGTGAATGATACAGTCAAATGATTGTGGATTGGTTTATAAAACCATTTATATCACATATATGAAATCATGGATTATTTTAGAACATGATAATATTATATGCTCTCGTTTCATGGAACGATTTTCTTTTTTTAAGATGGGCTGTCTGGGAACTACTCTGATTCAGGTGTTAAAACTTCAACCCCAACATGACAGTATTTGTGTCCTTTGAAAGGTGACTGTGTTTGGATGAGGTTATTAGGGTGGAACTCTCATGAATGGAATTAGTGGCCCTATGAAAGAAAGGACTTTCTTGCCCCTTTCCCATCAACAGAGGCTACAACAGGCAGTCAGAGACCCTCAGCCCATGAGAGGGTCCTTACCAGAACCTTCCCCTGACTTTAAGCTCCCAGAGCTGTGGGAGATCTTGCAGTCGTTCGGTCTGCAGTGAAGTCTCATAGCAGTCGGTGCTGTCTATGTCAGGCTTTTCACCTGTGTCGTGACATCTCTATCTTTATTAGTCCTTCAGCTAACCCAGAAGAGGCATCCTGTTAGTAAGCATTACTTTTTGTCCACCCTCATGAGGATCCAATTCTTTTTAGGGCTGGTTGCCTCTGGACATAGCTGACATGTGCAGGTTCTGAAGGGGTTCATTGGCCAGTCATCTGTGAAGTGGATTCAAAATGGGGAAGGAGAGAGGAGTCTACACTCTCTGTAGTGGTGGGGAAGATGCCCCTCTGAAGTGTATGTGGGGGGGATGCTGAAGACACCTGTCAAGGGCTGCCTCTCTGGCCAGTGAGCTCAGATCTCTTTCAGTTTCGGGCACCCTGGGGGAGTGCACTCATGTCGTCTATGAAGCCCAGAGCTCCAGGCAGCTGCCCTTAAATTAGCTTCAGATTCTCTGCTAGAAAAAGCATAAGCTGAGGAAGGGGCCACGACTCTCTAGTGGCCTGTTATCTTACAAATAACCAACTAAACTTAACTTCCTAGAAGCCAAGTTCAGAGAAGACCTGGAGGGAATCTTCTGCCCTCTGGCTGTTCTCTCCCTGAATAAATTGTGTGGAAACAGACTGCAACTAGGTAAAGGCTCGATAAATTTTTTAAAACCTTCAGTATTGGTGTACT
>REGO01000515.1:1217730-1231697 GCA_010120015.1 Rhombomys opimus
AAAAATATATAAAAAGGAAAAAAATAAAAAATAGGCAGAAACTGAAGAGTCGTTGAGTCCTCAAGCTCCAACATTTAATCACCATATCCAGGCAAATGAAAGTTAGGTCCTGTATTTGGCTGCTGAATGTCATGCAATGTGCACTGGTTTTGTGTCCCCTCCCATAGTGCAGTATTTCCTCATGTCGTGAAGGCTATTTTAACATTCATTCTAATTCAATGGCTATGGTCATTTTCCATCCTTTGGCTGTCTGTCACAATACAGACAGTGGAGGTGCTGCCTTTGGACACTCCCCTGAAAAATCACAGTATGATGAACATCTTGTAAAGAAATCTGCTTTTCTGATTCTTTGCCTGTTGTCTGGGGGCTTCATGCATGAATAGAAGAAATTCAGCTTAGCATATTGTATAGCAATATAGAAAGGTTGGAAGTTCCTGGTAGGGTATATTATCACAAGACAGGGGGATGAGTCCTGAGCCAGTCTCAAGGTTTTATTGTAAACAGTTTGCTCTGTACCACAGACTTTTTTTTTTTCTGGAGAACTCTCCTTTCTGCTGACTGTGGATGAGAACTTTAGCATTTTCTGCTGTTCTCCCTTAAAATCGTATAGAGCCTGTCTATGTGCTTGGGCACAGTCCTGATCACCATTATTTATAGTGACTGCATGAGGCTTGATTGCAGTGATGCGCTGTCATCATCCCTTCTCCAAAGAGGCTGCTAATTGATGCTGCTCCCGCTGAGCTCTCCCTGGTCCTGCCAAATGGAGCGCCTCCATCAGAGCACAGATGTCTGGATCACATCTGGCCCGGAGGGTGATGCTGTCTGCCTTCCGTATCCACGGGCAGTCTGTCTCAGATGCATACTTTCTTTTGGTGATATTCTAAGAAACGAGGGGTTGTTGTAGCAAAAATCAAGGCTGACCATGGCAGTGTGGGGCTTGGGTCAGAACAAAAGATGTTTCAGACAGGGTGTCCTTGAAATCAAAGAGTACTCAAATGGAGATCAAAAGAGTTGGGATGAGATCCATGCCTGTTCCTGCTCACAGCATCCTGTTGTCTAACAGTTGGGATTTATTTTGTTTGTTTGAAAATGGACAGAAACAGTTCACTCTGCTTAAGCAACAGCAGCAGCAGCAGCAGCAGCAGCAGCAGCAGCAGCAGCAGCAGCAGCAACAGCAGCAGCAGCAGCAGCAGCAGCAACAGCAGCAGCAGCAGCAGCAGCAGCAGCAAAAAGGGATCCAGGCCTTTAAAAATCATATTATAGTCCTGTTCTTGCTCTCTTCTGTAGTGATTTCATTTCTAGAAGACAAGCCTCTTGTTGTAGCTTTCAAAACATGCCCTCACGCCCTCTGTTACGTGATCAACAGTGTCCATGGGTCAAATCCAATTTGTTCTCTTATTTTAATTTTTAATAAAGTTTTATTGGAATATAGCCACAATCTTCATAAGTAAATGGCGTGTGGCTACTTTTGTCCAAAAGCCACAGATTTAAGTGGCTGTGACAGAGATTGTATGCAGTGCAGAAAGTTTAAAGAGGAAGTTTGATCTGGTCCTTGATGTGAACATTGAGTCTTTAGAAGAAACCATCTCCCTCAGTCTCAACGTTTTCCAAAGATTACCATGTTTAATGAATTGTTAGTGTCCACATGTCTTTAGATTCATTTCATTTTTAACATTAAAATGTATGTAGTGTGTGTGTATTTGTGTGTATGTGTCTGTCTGTCTGTCTGTCTGTCTGTCTGTCTGTCTGAAAGTGTTAGTTTCTGTGCACCATGTGCATGCAGGAACCTATGAAGGTCAGAAAAGTGCACCAGATCCCCTGAAACTAAAGTTACAGGTGGTTGTGATCTGTCATGTGGATACTGGGACTATCCATGTCCTCTGAAAGAGCAATAATCACTCTTAACCATTGTGCCATTTTTCCAGTCCATGGACTCCTGATTGTGTGTGTGTGTGTGTGTACATTTTTGTGTGTATGCATGCATGTGTATGCACTGCCTAGAGGCAAATGTTAGGTGTCTTAATTTTTCTCCAGCTTACTTTTTGAGGAAGAGTCTTTCACTGAATCTAGAGCTTGCTGGTTCAGTTGTACATGCCCAAGGATTCTCCTGTCTCTGCTTTCAGTGTTGTGATTATATGTGCATATTGCTATGCCTGACTTTTTATGTGCGTGATGAGGATCTGAAGTTAGATTTTCTTGCTTTCACAATAAGGTGATCTCCCTAGTCCCCATGCCATGTGTCTTGTCTAATCTCCAGGCCTCTGTGTCTGGAATTTTGAATTGGCCAAGGTCATAGTCATTCTGAAATGTTTCCTTACTTCCTCTGAGGTCGGTGTGCTATTGTTTGCATTCCTGGCCACACTGCCTAGCTCCTGCACGTCAGTGGGCAAGTGTGCACAGATCGTTCAATTTCTGAGGACCCACAGTGGTTACCTCCCTCCATCCCATGCATGGAGCAGCTTTAGCTTTGTAGGCAACATGTCTGTGAGCTGGAATGCTTTAATTTGTGAGGCTGTCTAGTTCCTGGGCCTGGGCTGTGGTCTCCATCCTTCAATCTGACAGATGGCTCTGGAGTTTCCTAACAGTGATTTACACCCTTGCTTTATGAACCACATGCAGGATCTTTTTGTTATTATTTCAAGTGAAATTTAATTTTTAAAAGTTGATGAAATATGGTCTTGATGTAAGGGTGCTTGTGTGTTAGCACCTTAGCTCACTCCATGTCCCCTTCGCTTGTTCTCAGGTCCCCAAATCCTACCTCTGGCTTTATTTCTAATATGAAGCCTAATGGGTTCTAACCTAACCTTAGCAAGAACCCTGACCCTAACCTTAAACTATCACCATAGCAATAATCTCTCAAGAAGTCTAGGATTAAGCCATTGAGATGGCTCAGCGGGTCAGGGCACCTGGTGCACAAGCCAGGAGACCTGAGTTTAATGCCTGCAACCTGCAATAAAGATGGAAGGCACGAGCTGTCTTCTGTCCTCCTCAGGCACAAATAGTAGAGAAACAGATAAAATGCCAGGATAGTGCCTACTGGGATGTGATAGAAAAGTGCTAAAGGATTCTATCCTCAATTCTCCTCGCCCAAGGGCTGAGTGTTTTAGGAGGTCAAAATATAATGAAGAGTGCAACCAGAGAAAGAATATGACAGTCAGAAGGAAGGAAAGAGGTTTGGGAAGGTCTAAGTCTATGCAGAAATTCAGCAGGAGACAGGTGATGAGAGGTTGTACCAACCATGTTTAAATAGTTGGACTCCGTCTTTAGAGAGGATCACAGTTTAGTCCACAGGCCCATACTTTAATCTATATTTTGATATATTTTAAAATGGTATATTTGTTTCTACATAGTATTATCAGCTATTACTGAAGGATACTGGAAGATAGAGTGTTGAGGACTGTGCTGTGGGCTTGTGTGTGTTAGGCATGCTTTCTACTCCTTACATTCCCCCATCCTCAGAAAGATACTTTATCAACCCCTTTTGGTGGAGTCTCTCTATTGAGGCTTATTATTATCTTACAAGATTGGTACTACTACATAAGCGTATTATTTCATCATGGAGAGATGCAACAAGATTAAACAGCTTTCTAAAAAATCATGCTTTTAACCGTTAGAGTAATTCTGCACTTCATAATTATCCCAAAATTAAGATGCTCACAGTAGCTGCTTGAGAGATCTCAGTACATTTGTGTACGTGAACTTAATCATTTGCACGATGTAGTCTGAACTCTCAAAGAGGCTTCATTTCCATTTCATGAATGCTGGCACTGAGAAACGGAGTTGGGAACATCTTTCCAGACCTGGAAATACTTTCACAATAAGGTGATCTCCACGAGGATTCTGTATTTTGTTGGTCTTCATGCTTGTTCACTGCTCAGGAGTGAACAGTGGTATGGGGACCATGACTAAATTATTCTCACACAGTCAAGGAAAATGGTTCTTTTCTCATCTTTGGAGGATTAATGGGTTGGGTATTGATTTAGATTTGAAGGGAGCCAGAAGCTCTAGTCAATGGTATGGTTGGTGTTGTATCCCTAACCAGGAGAGAGCTATATGTTCTAGATATAGCAACCCTCTAGTTTTGAGCAGGGAAGTCTGCCGCCAGTGAGTTATAATTAATGTTTCATTGGGATCATTTCCTTTCTTCTTTAATCTAGGCTCCTGTCTCTTTTCTCCTTTATCTTTGGGTTTTCTTCCCTTGCTTTGTTTTCCCACATCAATGACATCATCATCAACAAGCATCACATTGTGGTCTTCACTTATAATGGTCTTATTGCACTGTCCTTATTGCTTTTGCTGTCACCATCATCACTACCACTAGCATCCTCACTGCCATCACCAGTACCTCCACCACTATCATCATCATCATCATCATCATCATCATCATCATCATCATCTCTACCTCAGCCATCATCAACACATCACTGCCTCATTAAGGTTTTGCTTTCTTTGTGTGTGTGTATTGGTGCATATGTGCATACGTGCACACGTGCTTGTGGAGATCAGAGGTCAGCCCCCAGGGGTCATTCCTTAGGATGACATCCACTTATTTACAGAGACAGGATCTCTCCCTTTCCCTGGGGTATGCTGATTAGACTGGTCTGGCCAGTGAGCCCCAGGGATCTGACTGTTTCAGCACCTTCACCCTGACATGGAAAGCATGCCACTATAACTGAACTTTAGTGTGGATTCAGGTCCTCGTGTTTATAGCAAGCACTCTACCAGCTGAGCCATCACCCCGAACCCACAGTCTTGTCTTTGTCATTTTCATAACCAGTACCATCTTTACCCTCATTAGACCCTCATATTTTGTGGGGTATGGTACCCACTCCTTGCATGCACCATTTCCTTTCACCCACAACATAAACTATCATGTGTGCTAATCTTCATTTTCATGGATGACAAACTCCAAGTCTCAGGGAGGGGAAAGAAATTGTTCAAGGTCATAAAGCGATCACCAAGGTCACTCTTTTCTTTTCCATTAGATTAGTATGCATTCAACAGACATCAGAGCTTCCTGGTTTATTTTTAGGAATTAAGGAAGTCGCAGGACAGAGCTCTTGAGCTCTGTTAAGCCTGTGAATGCAGAGAAAGAGATTGGAAGATATTATTCTCCAGGGTCAGTTGTTCTCTGATGCAGAAGAACTGCTCTATTTTTTACTAATCATTAAATTTATATTTATGATTATTATTGCTAAAGGGAAATTTAGAGTTGAACTTTTCTGCACAGGAAATTGAAGTCACGAGTCAAACCCAGATTTGCCTGATTTCAAAGTCCACATTCCCTGTCATTGTTGTCTGACTTCCCATGTGATTTGCCCAAAATAAGACCAGAAAGCTCTGAGCCCAAGGTGACCATTTGGCTCACTGTGGAGGAACTTTTGGCAAGAGATTTTGCCAGGAATCCTTGCTTGAATTGGTGGTGCCATCTCCACTTCTACCCCATGTCTGGGCAAACATGTTTGTTTTTATTCTTTAACAACTTGCCAGGTGTTTTGAGGAGGCAGAGTATCACAGTAGGGAGGCAGACAAAGGTTCAAATCCAAGTTCTGCACTGGGTTAATGTATCTCAAGGGTACTTCATCTATAAAATAGAAAGGACATCAGCTACTCCATAGAGATGCTGAGACATTTAAATGAGAGAATGGGTGGCGCGGTGTGGTGGTACACACCACAATATTAGCACTTGGGGGCAGGGAATGTCAAAGCAGGGGGATCAGGAGTTCAAGATGTGCCTTGGTCTATCAGGCAAGCTTGAGGCCAGCTTGAGCTTTAGGAGATGCTGGAGATAGAAGAAAGGGGGGGGGGGAAATGACATAGACCATGAAAAGTGCTTGACAGGCATTAGATGCCAATAAATACTATGGTGTTATGTATCACCATAAGCTCACCCTTAATTTCCCTTTCCTTGTAATACCCTACTAAGTGATCAGTCTAAACCTCCAATGTATCGCAGAAGGAGAAAGGCACCTGACGGATATAAAATGGCTGTCTCTGACTGACAGTTTCACTCAGCCCACCAGCTCACTTAGCTAGGAACTATCTTCCCACCCCTTTAACATCTGCATGTCAGCTGCCCATTACTCTGCTCTTGGAGCATTGTCATAATTATCTACGAGGAAGTAATGGGGGGGGAGGTCTGGGCGGAATTGTAGGTGTAAGCAAGGGGTGGATATGATCCAAGCACATTATATTCATGTGTGAAATCACCAGAGAGGAAAAATCTAAAATTTACTCTCACAGAGAAACAATGAGCGAAGAGTTCAAGATGTCACAGAAGAAACACAGGGGTAGGTTCATATTATATCGCCCACAGTATGCAATCGAAAAATGCCCTAGTCTCTTAGTACCATATCACCTTCTCTTTCTCCCTCCATCCCTCCTATACCAGCTTAGAAGGCCTGTCCAACCTTGATTCGCATAGTCCACTTGCAATAACGTTTGTCAAAGTAGAAGAATTCAGAGGTAACCACAATCACATTTATTTAGGATTGTGTTGTGAGTTGCATGTGATTCTGAGAGCCCCCTCCCCCCAAGTCCTGTTGTCGTCAACTTATCTTCCAAAGATGGCCTATCTCCAGGGGGAATTATCAGGCAAGGGAAAAATGCAGGAGCCTTCACTGTACCTCATGACAGATGACATGAAAATAGTGGATCCAGATAGCTTTATTATTTATGCCTGCATACTTGTGGTATGAAACAGGTTTTAGGTTCCACTGGGGAAGAGACACTCAATGGAACAGCTTTTGTTTACAGGTGAGTCTTAGAACCTCACCATTCAAGATTTTTCTGAAAAAAATTTCCCCCTTTGGAACTCAGCACCCATCGTCTCTTTGAATATCCCTGTTTCACTGCCCTGTGCAGACACATGCAAATGAGCTTCGGAATTCAGCCCCACTTATACTCTCATTTCTCACGCCTGCACATTCATTAAAGAAATCAGTGAACTGATTATTTATTCCCATACATATATTATTGGGAACTACCTATGTTTTACCTACTGAAGATCCAGAACAAAAAGGTAGATGTCACTCTTGCCTTAACAGTTTGTGTGTATGTATGTGTAATGTGATTTAATTATTACACATGTAAAATAAGGACACAATTATGGCATGTACACCAAAAGAAAAGCTGTAGTAAGGAAGCCAAGCCTGCTGGAACTGTCAGGTTGGGGGTTCCCTAATCATCTTGCTTCTGACTCCTGTTCTCAACCCTGAGGATTGTCGCTATGCACACATGTTCTGTTCCCTGCATGGGTCACAGCAGTTGCACTGCAGGTGCACATGAATGTGGCCAGGAAGTTCCCTAGAGGAGAGACCCTTAGAGGAGTCTGTGATGCTTGAGCTGAGTTCTAGAGGAAACATGCCAGACCAGGAACGAGGAGGAAGAACATTTGTGAGCAAAGAAAGGTACCTAAAGCCAACATTTAGGAAAGAGAGGCGACTGTATGGAGTTATGGTGTGTGTGTGTGTGTGTGTGTGTGTGTGTGTTTACATGGAGCAATGAAGCTGAGAGGCAAGAGGCAACTGCAGTCTCCTTGCTTTTAAACAGAATAATGATAGAACTCTACAGAGAATTTGGGTGATGACAGCTAGGCCAGGTATTTATCTACTCTATTAAAGACACCCCTCTCCACACACAACACAAACACACATTTATATACACATATTGACACACATAGACACACATGGATACATACACACATACATAATCACATATAGATACACATAGACACACGCATACACACACAGGCAGAGCAACTACTGTTGGTCACAGTTGTGTCTGTCTTTCTATACTTGCAGTCTTACTTTTCCAGGCACTTCTCTAAACTTTTTTTGTTGAGACCCATTTTCTCATGGCTCTTTGGCCAAACATTTCTCACTGCTTAGCCTGGTAATGCCTCCCATCTGTGACAGTAACAGGATGTGCGCCGTGGGAGAGCCTTGCCTGAAGTGGCCAGAATGACTTCAGGGGCTGAGACAACAGCAGGCGTGTAAATCACCCAGGAAATGTTGAACTTCGGAGCCGGCAAACAGCAACATGCCACACTCACCCACCCCTCCAGAGGGTTATATATGCCGCTGTCACTTTTATACTGTTCTCCACCACTGGTAATTTTCTCTCAATCTAATTTTTATTTCCCAAGGGTCTCTCTAGGAAGGTGGAAAGCGCTGGGGAACCCTGAGTATTCTTTTGTCAAGGGATAGTAAATTAAATTAACCATTGCTTGTGGCTGGCTCTGGCCAGAACTATTTATATGTAAATAGGTGAGGCCCTGGAGGCCTTGTTGCAATTATTTGTTCTTTCCAGATGTTGACCATCATAGGAGAGATCAGGAACAAACTCTGGGAACAACTGGAAGAATTAGCCTCTGCTGGTTCTGACCTGTTCTTCCCTGGGTTAGATTTTCTAACATACATGCACCAAGTCATTCATGTACTAATGAAATCTTTCATGCCCACCTCATGAGTTGAGAATGTCAAATGCTCTTAGTGCCAGATAAACAGCCAAATTAGGAATGGAAGAGTTCACACCCATTGCTTTGCCATTGGTTGGCACATTGTCCAATCAGCGTGGTCATTATTTGCATACTGATTTCTGAGTGGCTGTCTCAGTGTTACTGCTCCTTGGAAGTCATCTTTCCTAGGTGGTTGGAAGGAAACAGAGGCACAGATATAGAAACAATGATCTCTCCCTCTGTGTCTGTAGCAAACATAGCCCAGGTACCTTTTCGTGTTTTGGGTTCAATATTTCAATTCAGAAGACAATACTTCAAAGGAACAAAGCCTGGGCCTTAGGTCTCTGGTCTACTCTGCTCCTTCCTTTCCATGCAGAAAAGCCAGAACCTGGCATTCCTCTTTAAGCCACCACCACCCCAGTTATCCTTTAAGCCGTGCAACCAAATGATTTCTTTCAGTGGCTTTCGGGATTTACAGCTTGTTTCTATGCTCTTGAGCTCAACTGAATGGCTCTTTAAATCAAGCGCCTCAAGATAGAGCACTTTAAAAAGGAAAAGGAGTATTTTTGTTGAAATGAACCAGAGGCAGTAGAAACTGTCT
Organism: Rhombomys opimus; assembly: GCA_010120015.1. Classification (NCBI taxonomy): domain Eukaryota; kingdom Metazoa; phylum Chordata; class Mammalia; order Rodentia; family Muridae; genus Rhombomys; species Rhombomys opimus. Next base: position 1,226,790 of record REGO01000515.1, read on the forward strand.
CTATAACTCAACTCTGTATTCTGCCATTCTAGTTCCAGGCTGGAGGACTTGCACAGGTCTTCTTGAGATGTGTGCCCCTGGGATGGGCATCACTGTGAGAACTGCTTCTCTCCTTCTTATGACAGATGTCTGGAACAAGCAACTTAGGGGAGGGCAGGGTCTTCTTTCCTTCCTTCCTTCCTTCCTTCCTTCCTTCCTTCCTTCCTTCCTTCCTTCCTTCCTTCCTTTCTTTCTTTCCTTTCTTTCTTTTTTTCTTTTTCTTTTCTTTTTTGTTTTCTTTTGTCTCCTTGGTTAGATGGCACAGTCCATGCTGGTGGAGAAGGCATGTTGCTGAGAGCAGCTTTTGGCTTGACTGCTGCAGCATGCATGAAGCAATTGCGCACACTGTAGAAGCAGAGAGCTCAGGCTGGGACCAAAATAGATATCATCTTCATAACCCACTTCTGTCTTTCTGGGATATGGCCCCAGTTACCCTGAAAACTCCACAAACAGTACCTCCAACTGCAGTCCAAGGTTCACACATGTGAGCACCTGGGGGACATTTCCTGTTCAAACTACAGCACTGAACTGATTGCCCTTTCAGCTGTGTGGCTTACTTGACCATCTTACTGGTATCTTGAATGTTTTCTGAAGCAGACTAACCTTCCTGAAAGAAGTTGGATTTGAAGGCCAGGCTGAGGCTCCTGGACCATACTGGCTGGTCTTGAACTTGATCACTGGGGATTTTAGGTACACACGGTCTAGACCCTTGTACAGTCTTTTCCTTATGATTTCCCTTAGGGCAGCTCATGCTTCTCCATAGAGAAGGAAACCTAGTCAGGGACTCAGATACGGGAATCTGTGTTGAACAGTGCTTATCTTATCTAGTTTGATACCCTCTGAACTCTGCAGGAAAGACTTTAGACTTACATGCAGGTTCTTATTCATAGTCCAGGCAGAGGGGTATCTAAAGGCTGGATGGAGCTAGTACTTAACCTGGTGTGCTCCCCTCCTTCTCTGTTCTCCTGGCAAAAGTGCTGTGTCAAAGCTTCCTCCCAGAGAGAGAATTGATTGCTGCATTGTATAAAGACACTGTTTCTAAGAGGGCTAGGAGTGTGTGTGTGTGTCTGCATGTGTGTGTGTGTCTGTGGAGTGGATATTTGTTCTCCTAGAGACATGACACCATGCTTTCTTTGAACCAGGAAATATACGCTTTTCCCAGATAGCACAGAATGGGTGAAATTCCCCTTTATGTCTTGATTTCCAGGTAACTCAGGATAAAGCTGAATGAATTCCACAGTTTGTATAAAGATCTTGTGAAGTAAATCTCTGCATTATATTTTGGTCTCATATTGACCCTGACTCTGGTTTTAACTTTTACATTTGAGTTTTACTGAGCTAGCACCATGTATACATTTTGATAACATTAAAAAATGATGTTAGAGCTAAGAACCCACTGAGTGGGTGGACCAGGGTTTTTGGAGAGTGGAATAAATTAGAAATTTATTAGAAATTTATTAGAAAGGCTCATTAGAAATGCCTTCTTTTTGTCCTCACAACTTCAAGATATGTCCTTCTGGATGTGGTCAGACCTCTGGGAAAGACATGAAGCAGTTCTAAAGGACAAATGGCACAAGCATTAGATAGTATACACAGAAAAATATAGGAAACCTCACTACAAACAAGAGGGCAAGCCTGGGTACAAGCCTCACACTGATATTGGATTTATTTAGGGGAAAACGTTTTCCCAAGAAACTTCATGAAATTATGTTAGGAAGAGAATCTTGGCTGGGGGGAGCCTATGTTCTCATTGTCAACTCAAGTCATCCTTTTCCTGGGTGTTAGTTATGGTCCTTATTTCTGTGGCCAAATACCTAATAAGAAATTATTTAAGGGACAAAAGCTTTTTTTTCCCACCCGACTCAAGTTCAAAGGGTTCATGGCATAGCAGGAAAAACATGGCAGCAGGAGCAGAAGGCATAGTGGAAGGAGATGCAGCACTCCACCTGGATACGATTGTATCCAAAGTCAGAAAGCAGAGAGTGACCAGGAAGCAGAGCTGGGCTATGAAGACTCAAGCCTCACCCCCAGTGACCAACCTCCTCCAAGGTTTCACATCTTAAAGGTTCCACAACTTTCCCATAGCAGATGGACACTGGGTGTTCAAACCCAGAAGCTCCTTGAGGACAGTTCATACTCAAACTACAAAACTGAATCACCTTTTTTCTTTACCAGAATAGCATGAAAGAAACTTAAGAGAAAGAAATCCCTGTTCAGCTTGTTCTAAAGGCAGAGTCACTATCATTTAATTGTACAGACCCTCCCCTGCCAGACTCACACAACCAGCCCAATACATGAAGTATGTGATTTTTGTTCATAAAGGCCATTTAAAAGTGTTTATTGCTAGACGGGAGAAATTGGCATAAATGAAGTGTGGCCACAATCTTCTTTAAAATGGTGCATGTGTGCGAGGCTGCTGGGTTCATAAATTAGCTTTTTCAGAGAGTTCAGTCTCAATCAACTGTGTTTAATATTCACACATTGTAATTTAAACATTAAAGATCTCAAGCAAAGATCACGATCTTAGAAGGTATTAAATTTAAAAAGCCCACTCCCCCGGAATTGCACTGTTAGCTCCTGATTTCTGGTTTATGTCCCATTAGCCTGTGGTGATAAGTATGGTCTCATATAAAGGAAAAGCACGAATCCCCATTTCAGAACATTAAATCCAGATTTTTGACGATAACCTATTTTTGTGCTGCTAATAGGGGCACCAGCCTGTACCCACATCCAGTTATTAATATGTGCAACATTGTCTCTCTGGCGTGTTATGTTCTTTCCAAGTCTGCTGAACTTAAGTGTCACCAACTAAGTGGGTTATTAAACGGGAGCGAGAAATGAATCAATCAGGTATATTCAAATGCTCAGGCTCCGGCATTGTTCTTTGACTTCATTATTTAGGCATTAAATTCCATGCAACACCGGATGTAATTGTCAATACAGAGGGTCTTGATTTGTAGGGGACAAGTTCTCTCTGGCAATTATGGTTTTGGGTTTACAAGCACACCAGAAATCCTTGCAGCATGATAATACCATTAGCATGGTTTCCGTACTCACATCTTCAAGGAATGACAGCTGGCTGTGCTGAAAACAGGGCTGACAGGTTCATTAGAGAGCAAGGAATGGAGAACGGTCTTAGCAGTCACTCACAAAACCATTTGCACACACAGCCACAGAATATACAGAATGGTTCAGCGTATGGGGCTAGCCCTCTGCACCAGAAGGCAAAGATTCCCCCTTGGTTTGTCCAGCTTGATCAGAAGGAAAAATAATGGTAAGAGGCACACTGCCTAGGTTTGAATGTTGACGTTACCACTTTCCAGCGGCATGACCTTAGGCAAATCATTTAACCTTTCTCTGTCTTGGTGTTCTCTGAAAATGCAGTCACCTATGACAGCAACAGCAGCAGTGTGGCCTTAGTGAGAGTCTTCTCAGAGGTGGACATTGGGGCAAGAATTCAGGTGCAAATCATTGATTTGCAAAGTTCAGAGCACGTATGTAGAAGAACAGGAAAATGAAAGAGAAAAGAGATGGCGGGTGAGAAGGCGTTTCATTCAGCACTCCTGAAGGAACCCCCATAGGTAGGGCTGCATTTATGAAGGCTGGGTGACATTCGGGAGGAAAGCAAAATGATCAGTACTTGTTCCCCAGTTTGAATGACTTCACCTGAGGAGATTCTCCTGGGGCGGGGGAGTCAGCACAGGGACTCTTCGGGTAAGGGCACATTAAACAGGTGGATAGAGCATATGCTTCCAAACATGATCGAGATTAGAGGAACCTGGACAGCGTTTAGGAATATGCCCTGAGGTTCCATTTGACACAGGCAGAGTCAGAATCTTAGCAGGGCTGAGAAGCAGCCTGAATAAATGCTTGGATACTCACCAGATGATTGGATGTTCACCAGATGAAAGGGGTTGCGGGCATTTGGTACAGGTTTAAAATCGTCCACACGCCCATCCATTCATCACCAGTCCATCCATCCATCCATCCATCCATCCATCCATCCATCCATCCATCCATCCATCTGTTCTTTCTTCCATCAGTCCATTCATCCATATGTACATACATCTATCCTCCACCCATCCATCCACAACCCCTCCTCCCATCATTGTTCCCTCCCTCCCTGCCTTTAATCATCTGTTTAGCTAAGCACTTACTTAACTCACTGTTTATAAAATATTTGACACTATAATGACTGCCACTAATGTAAAGCTTAATAGTAAGCATACATGGTAAGGGACATGAAATAGATGAGAGAGAGAGAGAGAGAAAGAGAGAGAGAGTGCTCTTTACAGCATGGCATGAAAAAGCTCTATGACAGGAAGATTCAAAAGAAGACACTTCCTCTATGTAGATTGCCCTGCACTGCCTTCATTCATCCAATTTTACTTGTTCCCTCTAATTCGTTGTAGCTGGCTACATACAGTGAAAAAAAAAAATAATTTAAATATGTCCTTGTATGTGCCCTCTCAGGGACAGCACATTCATCTAACTTGTAAGAATTTCAAAGGGACACACTGTTCTATACTCCCAGAATGCTCATTTAACAAGCTGGGTGACACTGGCTGGCATTGCATACATCCTTTCCTGAGAAAGGACTCAGTCGAAGTCTCCATTTCCCCGCCTGCTTCATTTCTTCTTCAGGGAGAAAAAGCACCACCAGCCTCCTGCAGTCAAATGATCAGCCTTGGCCTCAAACTGCTTCCCTGAGGTTGGCAAACAATACAACGGGAAGTGAGAAGACCAGGGCGGCTTTCGTTTCTTTTCCCACAAAATATAATTGATTGAACCCCACTGTTTCCTGAAGATGAATCCTTCTGCTGGTTGGATTTGCTTTGTAAATTACAGACTTGAGTGGATTTTTTTTTT
>REGO01000516.1:0-22972 GCA_010120015.1 Rhombomys opimus
ACCAGAAAAACAAAGAAAGAATCCTTGTAAGTGAGTCTTGGAAATGAACAATAGGGGGAACAAGAAAATAAACTTATTGTTATCTCATTTGACCAAAATGTTGAATAAATAAATTGAAAACGCTTAAGGAGCTCACACGCACATTACACTTGATTGAAACATTGTAATATGACAAATTTTGAATGGATGTATAAGAGTAAATGAGGATAATTAATTATTTTGGATGAAATGTTTTTATGGTAATAATAGTTGCAAATTCACCCAAAATAAATCACTTTAAATATCTCAGATATGGTGGTTTAATACAGAAATACACGTTGGCAGAGGATAATTTGTTAGATAATGAAAATATAAGAAAATCAGGACTTTCATCTCAAACACAGGATATTATTTTCTTAAAGAAGCAACTTGATTTCCTATATGGGTATCTTGGTTATGTCTAATCCACATATTAGTATCACTATTTATACAGTTTTGCTTTATTGTGACTTGATTAATAATAAGAAAATATGGATTTTTCCAAAAAGAAAGTAGGATATTTATAATCATAAAATATTTTCTTGTAAAATTTCAGAATACTTAGAGTTGGTGCATCTGTGCACTGGACTTTTTAATTAAATGTTTATTTTTATTTTTATATAAATTACAGTTTATTTTCTTTGTATCCCAGCTGTAGCCCCATCCTTCATTCTGTCCCAATCCCACCCTCTTTCCATCATTTCCTCCCATGTCACTCTCCAAGTCCACTGATAGGGAGGTCCTCCTCCCCTTCCATCTGACTGTAGCTTATCAGGTCTCATCAGGACTGGCTGCATTGTCCACATCTGTGGCCTGGCATTGAATTTTTATTTTTACATACACACTTCTCAAACTGAAGTCATTTTATGTGGACTTTAATCATTTTTAAACAGTAAATATTATATAGTTACTGTAAATGGAGTATAGTGTACAGCCAGAGTAAGTTAACTGCCTGCATTTATTTAGGAAAAACTAGGAATAAAAAGCAGCATCCAAATTAAAAATTAAAGCACAAGTAGACATTTTATACAAAGTACTCATAGAAAGGTTCAAAAATAGTAGAAAAATAGAGGATGAGCATTACAAAGTACAAATAAGCATACAGTTAATTTATACATAGAGAAGTAGATAAACATTGTTTTCTATTTAGTAATCTAGATTTAGAGTTACAACAAAAGAAACAAAAATGTAATCAAAGAGGGTTCAGTCTATGAAGTACTTGAACTGCATGTAGGATTAGCTGACTTCAATAGTGGATCCCATGTAAGAAGGCTGATTTATCCCTGTAAGTCCAGAGTTGGCTAGAGAGATAGACAAACCCCTGTGGCTCACTGACCAGTCAATTTTGTTGAACTGATGAGCATCATCCAGTTGAGAAACCTTAGTGGTCTGGGGAAGCTCTAGGTGGGGATGTAGAAAGGAGAGTAAAAAAGGAGAATGAGGAAGGAGGAATAAGTAACACCAAGGAAGTAGGAAATAGTCAAAGAATTCTAACATATTACATTTACTTACATTTACATAATATATTTATTTTAAATAATGTTTTTCAATTTTAATAATAATGATTCCTTCTGGGATCCACATACTTCTAACAAAATCTGAGTGACCAGGCTTGAAAAATCTTCTTTCAAGTTGTTGATCAGGACAACACTACCAACTCCCAAAACAATAGAGTTCAATGCCATTGTTTTGTTTGCCTCCCAGATCTGGAAATTGTGTCCCTGTTATTTTCCTTATTACACCACATACTTCAAATTCACTACTTTGAGAAACTGGGATGAATATGTCTAAATGCCTCCATGCTGTTGACTAAAATTAGAGTAATTAAAGGTGTTATGTAAGATGCCAAAGAAAAAAAGCAATTCCAGACCACAGAGGAGGACATTGCAGCCAGTCCTGATGAGACCTGATAAACTAGGGTCAGATGGAAGAGGAGGAGGACCACCCCTCTCAGTGGACTTAGAGAGGGGCATGGGAGGATATGAGGGAGGGAGAGTTGGATTGGGAGGGAATGAGGGAGAGGGCTACAGCTGGGATACAAAGCTAATAAAATGTAATTAATGTAAAAAATAATTTAATTTAAAAAAGAGCTATCCAGCTGTGATGACTATAAAGCCACTACAATGACCAGCATAATAATGAAGGTGGAACAGTGCCAATTATATTTTATATCTTGTTGGCAACCAACAGCTGTCATGTAGGACATAAGGCTCACTGAAAGTAGAGAAAAAATATGTCTGGTACTGCAAACCTAGCCAATTACTTTTGGCTAATGAGATCATGTGACTTAGAGGAGAACCCACTACTGCCACTTTCCTAAACCTGTATAATTCCTAACCATATTGTAAATACTTGTCCTTACATACACAGATCAGTATAGCCCTTATTCCCACATCAAAGCAAAGGAAGACAGTTACAGAAAGTCACAACTGATCAAAATGCAGAGAAGAGATGAAAATGGAGTGCCTAGCCCAAATTCAATGTAACTCTACACTCAAGACAGAGGGAGCATTGAGAAAGAAGCCTAGAGGAGTAGAAGATCAAAAAGACTAGGAAGTCTTTAGTGAGATTATTACAGATATTACAAAGAAACTATATGTACTAAGTTTCAAAAGTACAGTTGTCTAAACAAGATGTGAATAATAACAAAATCAATTTCATCCCAAAAGGATAGGAAAGATTTAATCAATAATGTTCCCCCTACTGATTATCCTATAAAGAGTAGTCTTTCTTAAAGACATTTTACACACAGACACTCACACATCAAAAGAAACTCAGGAGGTTGCATTAACATTCATTTATACACATATGTACTCACACATACGTATGTAACCATACTATTTAAAGAAAAGGAAGACATAAATTTGAGAAGGAGTGGGAAACTTAGAGGGAAGCAAGAAGAGGAAATGATGTAAATAAAACACATGTATAAAATTAAAATTCATATTTCAATTAAAAAGTTCAAGGTGCATTGTTCTTGAAGTAGTACAACTACAGCTGTTCTCTGGGCATCAGACATATGTATGAAGATCACGGTTGCTTTGAATAAAATTAGAAATATATAAACTAAAGAATGCATATAACCAGATGGTTCTGGAAGAGACTTTCAGAGCATTCTAGAAAGGGAAGGAGTAGAGGCAACTCTATCAGTAATTAATAGGCCTAATATTTCCTTTTCTATGATAGATGTTCAAAGACACATCTTTTTTTTTGTTGTTCAGAAACAAAATTTTCAAAATTGAAAGACAAATATATATGTGTGTGTGTGTAAAACTTAACCCACAAGGGAAAAACAAACAACAACAAAATGCCCCCAAAAAACAGCATGTGTTTATTTGCAGAAGACTAGCACACATACTCAATCCCTTAGTATGTCATTGCAGTGTCAGCTTATTTTTTATCTTTTACACATATAAATTTGCATTTTTCTTGATAGTGTATGCTTCCTGAAATAGGAAAGAAAAATCATTACTAGAACCTAATCAGATAAATAAATTAATAAATAAAAAACAGAAGCCACAATCTTATGATAAACATGGAAATACCTTAACCTTAAGGTGGCAAACTGAATCCTGAATTCTTATGCAAATAAAAGAAACAGTAAACCACGGAGCCCTGAGAATGTCTCCTAAGAATGTGTAGGACAAATTAACAGAAACTTGGGCTGTGTTTTTAAGAGATAAGAAGGAGTCAACATCCTTTGATGTTTAATAAAACACGTTGGAAATAATGTGAAAATGAAAGGATGTCATATAAATTGTAACAAATTCTATCTAGGAACCTAGGCAAATTGCCTTATGCTTTATGGCATTCTTCTCATTCCTTTAGAATTCGTTTTCCTCAAGATTTAGTCTCGAATATCTTCACATTTATTTCTAGCCCAAGTTTTAGAAAAATATCCTGCAAGGGATTTACTCTTTTTACACACACACACACACACACACATTTTTACACACACACACACACACACACATTGCACTCAAATTAAAATAAAATCCTTGGTGACCAGAATTCTTCCTGTCAACTGGTGGATGTGGTTGAGCCAGCTGTTTACAGAAAACTCTAAACTTCTGGGCTTGAACCTTTTGATGATCAGCAGGGTGGGAACTGGTTCTGCGAAAGATGATTTTCATGCAGAAACAGTGACGTTGAGATGCTGAAATGCATGTGATCACAGTCCCCACCGAACAGACACAAGGTGGCTAAGAAGCAAGGCAATGTGTCTGAGGTTTACGGTGGGCTAGGGTAAGTCTGGTTGAGTTTAGAATTAGGTTTACGTATCTTGTTCAACAGGAGGAGCTCAGATTGCAAAACTGACGTGCCACCTGTACTCAGACATTCCTAGGAGCAGCGGAACGGGAGGCACCTGTGTAACTGGGAGGTGGGAGAGGATCTAGGAACCTTTTGCAAAAGCCCTGTGTAGCCGCGGAACATTAAAGGTACCCCCCAGGATGTGACTCAGTTCCTTGACGATAGCCAAACAGAATGCAGAACCCTGGTCACCAGGGAGCCAACTGCCTAGAGCCAACGTAGCAGGTTCATTTCGTTTGAGACCCTAGAGAGAACAACATGTTCTCTTGCTGTCTTCAGACTACTCCAGGGTCAGACGCAAAAGCGAAGAAAGACAAGAGTGGTGGTGCCTGGAGACGCAAGGTTCGCTCTTGCCTTCGACGCCTCTGGCCGTTTGCCCGGAAAAGAGACTTGACCAAAGGCCGCCAGGCCCAGGGCTACACTGACAAAGGTGAGCATGTGTGTGCCCCAAAAGGCCTGAAGCGGCCCTCTAGAGAGTCCCGCATCAGTGCAGACATGGTGGAAAGGCTCGTGAACTACCTGGTGCCTTCCCTGCAGGGTGGGGATGTCTTCTTCGTCCCTGCGTTTCTGTACACATACCGAAGGTTTGCCACCACGGAGCAGGTACTGGACCTGCTTTTCAAGAAGTATGCATGTTTCCGCCTTTATTACGAAGAGGATGAACAATTAAAGAAGACCATCTGTACCTTCCTGGACACATGGATGGACAAGAAACCTGAGGAATTTTGCCAGTCATCGTGCCTGCCTGTTCTGAAAAAGATGAAGTCCTACTTGATTGACAACATGCCCTACTCAGATCTTATCTTTCGTGTCCATATGCTCTTGACCTATTTGGAGGAGCAAGGAGCAACTGAGTCAGGGAGTAAGGATGATGATGAGGGGAGCCATGCATCCTCAGACTCAGAGCTTGAAGTATGTTAACTGGCAGGGAAACTGGCCACCCTGGAGCCAGAACTAGCTTGTCCACCAGAGTTGGAGAGCACAAAAACCACCAGAAAATTCTGTGACATCTCTGTTGCTGAAGCCAGATATGTCAACAGTAATTCAACCAGCACACCGGAGAGCAGTTGAGAATTCTGTGTTCACCACGTCAGCAGATACAGTGTGCCTTTCACACATCTAACGCTTTGTGCAATGTGTCTACCTGGTTAAAGAATGACTCTGCCACCCTCCCTCTCCAATGGAGGTCTATCTTATATAAGCTATTCGGGCAGCCCCAGTTCTGTTGCAACCCAGCCACCACCTGATTTCATCTCAAAAGCTCTCCCAGCTCCACAGACAGCTGTCTTCTCCCAGAGAAGTAGCCCGTTTGCTCTTCTGGCTCTTTTCAATACACTGGGAATATACTGATTTTAATAAATTGTTAGTGCTCCTTAAAAATAAAATCTTATTAGCAATGAAAGAAAATAGTCTTGGGTCATGAAGACATTTTCAACTATGAATGAATGAATGGTCTTTCTTTTTTCCTGGTTTCAATAACTTCAAAATCAGTACCTTGATTGCACAATAGTGCCCTGCACTCTGTTACTTGTTTATTTTGGATTTTCTTTCCTTTTAGAAACTCTTCTTTTCTCCATTTCATCTATATGCACAAGAAAGGTCTGCTCAAACGTTACTTTGACAAGTACAATAGGTGATGAACAATGTTACCTTCCCATAAAATACCCTTTAAGGGTAACTGTTAGAACAGCTGTATTAAACCCTCTGTCCACATAAACATCCTTTATTCAGATTTCATCAGCTGTTTTCAAATAAACATACTACTATTGTTCAATACTCACCAGTAAAACCAGGATACTGGTAATACTGACTGTTCTGGCCTTTCTCGTATTTCCCTCCTTATTTTTTCATGGGTCTTTCCAGGGTGATTCTGGAGGGTTGGTCTCTTGCAGACCCTGGTGTCCTGCAACCTTTGTTCTTTCTCTTTTATTGCTATTTACACAATGACATTCTTTCAGCTGTACTATTGAGTCTTCACTCTTGATTAAATTTCTTATGAAAAACTGTCATCTCAAGTGATTCATTAATTTATAATCTCAAATGTGTATATGTATTTCTGTTGTTCTCTTTGTCTCTGTCTCTGTCTATCTGTCTCTGTGTCTGTCCTTCACACCACAACACACACACACACAAACACAGACACACACAAACAAACACACACACACCTTAAAACCAAGGATCTCTCACTTTGGAGATTTTTCCTTATGTGTTTTCAATAAATTTTCCTTCATTTGTGTACTTTCTTTTCTTTTACTTTGATCAAAACTCATTCCTAAATTGTTTTCTTTGTGTCAGCATTTCTATTTCTAATAATTATCAATGTTAGATCCACAACAGTGTTACTGACCCTCCACATTTGGGGACCGAGACATCTTGGTTAGCATCTATATCATTTGGAATGGCTGATAAATTTGAACTTTAGTGAATATATGCATTTGTTTCAAGATTTACCATTTGGATAATAAAGGAGATAATCCTAGTGAAATATTGATTTTTCTCTGAGCAGTCTTTAATTTCCTGTTGTTCATCTCTGGCTGGAGCTCAGTGAGATTTCACCTATGTACCTTGCCATGTCATCTGCAGTTTTCATTGTTCAGATCTTGTTTAAGCTGCCCCGTTGCTGAGATTTCATGCATGAAGCTTCTATGTCACATTTAGATGGCACCATCTCACAGAAGATTTCCTGGACTTCTATCTTTCACAATCTTTTCTCCCCTTCTTTCATGCCAATCTTTGTGCCTCTGCTTGAGTAATGTTCTGTGAGCTTTAGGTGTAGGGGTTGTGTTGTACATGTTCCAGTTGGGGATAGGGTCCCTACCACCTGCTGTTCTTGTTTACGTTATCATTACAAAAACAACAAACTTTCTGCATATTGGAGGGCATGGTATTTGTTAACCCATCACTGGAAAAAAATCAGGAGTCCGAGTGAAAGCCAGTCTGGCATAAATTCCAAGACGCTTTCCTCATAACAACAACAACAACAATAAAATTATTACAAAAATAAAAAACATAAGCACAGTAACAACAGCATACATGAGTTTATCACTATTTAGGAATAATTACATATTTTACTATAGTAGTGATTCACTTTAAATACAGTTAATGATTTCAAATAGATATATTTAAATAAAATGTAAATACACATTATAGATACACATTTATCTCACAATATTTCTGAATGAGTACAATTATAAACTAATTTTCAAATGTTGCTACTATAACTCTCAGTATTCTGTGTCATCCATAACCTAAGGATGATTCCTTTCCTTTTTCTTTGTTTCATTGCCTTTTATACCTAATTTGTTTTATGCAACAAAATTCATCTAACAATAATGTTGATTAATGTTTAAAGGGTAGAGAAGGTTAAGCTTTGATTATCAATAGTAATCAAACACATACACAAAACCAAATACCACAAAACTAAGATCTGGGTTCATGTTTTTCTTTGAGAAAAGTCCAAATTAAAGTGGGTCACTGACACTCTTCTGTGATTTCACCACAGTTAAAAATCTTTTCAGTCACATAGAAAAGCCAAGTAAAATGATGACAAAAGATACATTGTGGTGTTTAGAAAACTCGTGACATGTTTCTTTTATTTAGGTCACAGTAATAAAGAGTAGCTGTAGCTGTCTTCCAGTGTCATGTGGGTACTTAAATTCAGTTTTATTTAGCTCTTCATGACCTAATCTCTACAGCAGCATAAGTGATAAGCAGACATCTCATTGTGGTGATGAATAACACCATAACAAATATGCACCATGTGACACATGACTGATTAAGTATAGTTTTGTTGAGTGGACATTAGAACATTGGTATTTATAATTAGAGTAATAATTTTTTCTATTTGTAGGCAGTTATATTTTTCTGAAGTAAAAGCCACACTCAAGTATTTCAAAAGTTTAAACACTAAGCCTACTGTTCTTCAAGATATGCCTAGTAAATTAGACATATTGTAATTGGTTCAGGCAAATTGCATTTAGTGCTAAAAATTAAGAAATACGCCACACTTCTTACCTTCATTCATGAGAGGAAAATGCAGCATTTAATAGAAGCAGTATAGCCTTTAGAGAAAATAGTTGCTCAGGGGAAATTTACCTCCATCTCAGTACGCATCTATCTGATTGGATTACTGTATGTCACAGAACATTTTAAGAGCATTAAATGCTTCAAAAAAGGAATTTACTTGTCATTTTAAATGATCATAAATCCCAGTCCATTGAATTACCCCTAAATAAAAGCAATATTGCACATAAATAAACGTCTCTGCTCCACACATAAGCATCTCTTTGCAATCTGAGATAATGCTAGCAAAAAAATAAATCTCCATCCATTGAATTATTTGTGATAAAAGCAATATAGCATAAAACCCAGTCTCTCTTTAGTGAGATCTCCTTATGTAAACCTGACTGTCGAAATTAGTTCAACATGAAAAAAAATCTCAAAAATATATCAGACAATTATATTTGCAAACAAATCAGTCACTATAAGAACAACAAAAACTTTGGATAGCTTAAAACAGTACTTTGAAGAACAAGATGAAACAAAAGATGTAAATAATGGATTTGGAAAACAGATGAAAGTGAAGAATGAATGTGGTAGAATTTTTCACAATTCATCATTTTACACATGTAAGACATGTGTGACATCCTTGTATTTAATCATTCTCCCTCCTTCCTCTTATTTTTTCCTACACTTTACATGTCATTTTCTGAGTGATGTCATTCAGTGTTTTCGGCTCATCACTAACGTAAAATCTCTGATTCTACCTTCAATACTTCCTCTTCTTAATCCTGTAGAAGGTTTCTTTGGAACATTGCTAGTTTTTGTTTGTTGTTTGTTTATTTGGTAAGTCTGGTTTGGTTTCAGTAAGGGTCTTTTCTTTATTTTAAAACCAAGCTATAAATCTACAGATTCAATGCAATTCCCATCAAAATACCAACTCAATTCTTCACAGACCTTGAAAAAAAGATTCTCAGCTTCATATGGAGAAACAAAAAAAACAGAATCTCCAAAACAATCCTGTACAACAACAGAGCATCTGGAGATATCTCCATCCCAATCTCAAGCTGTACTACAGAGCAATAGTAATAAAAAATACATGGTATTGGCATAAAAACAGAAAGGAGGATCAATGGAACCGCATAGAAGACTCAGAAATAAACCCACACATCTATGAATACTCGATTTTTGACAAAGAAGCCAAAACCATTCAATGGAAAAAAGACAGCATCTTCAACAAATGGTGCTGGTCCAACTCGATGTCTACATGCAGAAAAATGAAAATAGATCCATATTTATCATCCTGTACAAAACTAAAGTCCAAGTGGATCCAAGACCTCAACATAAAACCAGATACTCTAAATCTGTTAGAAGAAAAAGTGGGGAACAGCCTAGAACTCATTAGCACAGGAGACAACTTCCTGAACAGAACACCAACAGCACAGGCTTTAAGAGCAATAATCAATAAATGGGACCTCATGAAACTGAAAAGCTTCTGTAAAGCAAAGGACATAGTCATCAAGACAAAACGCCAGCCTACAGACTGGGAAAGGATCTTCACCAACCCTACATCTGACGGAGGGCTGATATCCAGAGTATATAAGGAACTAAAGAAGTTGAAAAGCAGTAAAGCAAGCAATCCGATTAAAAAAATCCCCTATCAGTGGACTTGGGGAGAGGCATTCATGCAGAAAGGGGGGGAGGGTGGGACCGGGAGGGGAGGAGGGAGGGACTTATGGGGGGATACAAAAGGAATAAAGTGTATTTAATAAAAGTTAAATAAAAAATTAAAAAAAATGTGGTACAGAGCTAAACAGAGAATTTTTGACAGAGGAATGTCAAATGGCAGAGAAACACTTAAAGAAATGCTCAACCTGATGAGGGGAACAAGGACTATTTCTAACAGGAACACAATGAAGATACCTGATAAAACAGGATCAGATGAATGGGGGGGAGGTCCCCCCCTATCAGTGGACTTGGAAAGGGGCACAGTGGTGATGAGGGAGCGAGGGAGGGACTGGGAGGGAATGAGGGTTCGGGGCACGGCTGGGATACAGAATTAATAAAATGTAACGGATAAAAATAAAATAAAAAAAAAACAAAACAAAACAAACAAACAAAAAAAAGAAATGCTCAACCTCATTAGCCATCAGGGAAATGCAAATCAAAACGACCCTGAGATTTCACCTCACACCCATTAGAATAGCCAAGATGAAAAACTCAAGTGACAACACATGCTGGAGAGGTTGTGGAGAAAGGGGAACACTCCTCCACTGCTGGTGGGAATAAAAACTGGTACAACCACTTTGGAAATCTATCTTGTGCTTTTTCAGACAATTAGGAATAGTGCTTCCTCAAGACCCAGCTATACCACTGCTAGGTATATACCCAAACTTTGCTCAAGTACACAAAAGGGATACTTGCTCAACCATGTTTATAGCAGCTTTATTTTTAATAGCCAGCACCTGGAAACAACCCAGATGTCCATCAATGGAGGAATGGGTACAGAAATTGTGGTATTTTTACACAATGGAATACTACTCAGCATCAAAAAGGAGGAAATCATGAAATTTGCAGGCAAATGGAGGGATCTAGAAAAAATCATTCTGAGTGAAATATCACAGAAGGAGAAAGACAAACATGGTATATACTCACTTAGATAGACGTATAAGATATGATAAACATAATGAAATCTATACACCTAAGAAAGATAATCAAGAGAGCAGACATGGGGTAAGATGATCAATCCTCGTTTAGAAAGACAGATGAGATGTACATTGAATGTATGACAGGAGTCTACTGAAGGCGTCTGAAAGACTCTAACTAGCAGTGTTTTCAAAGCAGATACAAAGACTCATAACCAAACCTTAGGCAGAGTACAGGGAATCATACGAAAGAAGGGGAGTTAGTATGATGGGGAAAGGATAGGTGCTCCACAAGGACCAAATATACCTGGGCACAGGGTCTTTTCTGAGACTGATATTCAACCAAGGACTATGTATGGATATAACCTAGAACCTCTGCTCAGATGTAGCCTGTGGTAGCTCAGTAACCAATTGGTTTCCCATAGTAAGGGGAACAGGGACTATTTTTGACAGGAACTCAATGGCATGCTCTTTGACCTCCCCACCCCCCAAGGGAGGAGCAGTCCTGTTAGGCCACAGAGGAGGACTTTGCAGCCAGTCCTGAAGATACCTGATAAAACATGATCGGATGAATGAGGAGGAGCCCCCCCCCATCAGTGGACTTGGAAAGGGGCACGGTGGAGATAAGGGAGGGAGGGTGGGATTGGGAGGGAATGAGCGAATGGGATACAGCTGGGAAAAAGAGTTAATAAAATGTAACCGATAAGAAAAAAATTAAATTAAAAAAAAAAAACATTCTACCAAAAAAAAAAAAAAGATTACAAAGTCAATTGTTGCCGAAAAGAACCTAAAATCTCCAAGAAACTTCCATTTGGTAGTACTATGTCACCCTAGATATTTGGCCTGATGTATGGATTTGTTATGAGAGGGATATCTTATGGTGAAATCTCATGGAGAGAGAACCCTGGACTTGGCTTCCTGGCCTGCGGATGGAAAAATAGAGGCTCTAAATAAACGTGTCACCTGAGATTCTTTATGAAACTATCCTGGCAGATGCTGACCTGTGGCTTTGGTGACGCAGGGAACTGAAAACAAAGCCTAGCCTCTCATATGGCCAAGGCACACACTGACACACCTATGTAAACAACTAGCTCTCCCCTGCTTTTTTGCCAGCAGTATTCTTTTAGATTATTATGGCCACAAAGGGGATAGGCTGTCAAAATTAATGTCAAATATATTAAATAGGCAAAGAAGATTTATTGCTGTCTCATGTAACATTCTGTTTTAGGTTATCTGGGTTCCCTATTGTCACTGTACTATTTTTTAATTCTTTAATTTTTTTTTAAATAAAATTGGTAGCAATGAAAAAAAAAATAAAACCAAGCTATAAAATAATATAGATGTCTTTCTTAAACATGTGTAAAAATGAAACATGGGTTTTAGTGAGGTATCCCAGAAGCAGAATGACATGCATTGTATATATTTATTTACAAGTGGATATTAGTTATATACTAAAGTATATAAATAATAAAGATCTACAGACCTAAAGAAGCTAAACAACAGGAAGGACCCTAGGGAAGATGCTTAATTTTCATTCAGAAAGGAAAACAGGATAGACACCAGAAGCAGTAGAAGAGAGGGAACAGGAGGTGAGCCTGCTAGAAATGTCCTCTAAAAGAGTACAACCATAAGGGTATCAAGGCAGATGCAGAGACTCACAACCAAACTTTGGGCAGAGTGCAGGGAGTCCTTTTTTAATTAAATTTTTATTTTTTATATTAATTACAGTTTATTCACTTTGTATCTCAGCTGTAGCCTCCTCCCTTATTCCCTCCCAATCCCACTCTCCCTCCCTCTTCTCCTCCCATTCCCCTCTTCAAGTGCAGAGTGTCTTATGGAAGAAGGGAAAAATAAAAGTACCTGGAGGAGACAGGAGCCCCACAAGGAGACCAACAAAGCCAGAAAAAGCAAGGCCCAGGGGTGACTGCAGAGACTGATACATCAATCAAAGACATAGAGAGGACCTAGACCCCCTGCTCAGAAGTTGCCCATAGACAGTTCAGTCTCCTTGTGCGTTCCCTAATAAGGAGAGAAGAGACAGTCTCTGACATAAACTCTGTTGCCTGCTCCTTGATTACCTTTCTCTGGTGAGGAGACCTAGCCAGTCCACAGAGGGACCTGATTGGCTAGGTTCAGACAGTAGGGGAGGAGGGTATCCTCTATCAGTGGACTAGGGAAGAGAGATAGGGGAAGAAGAGGAATGGAAGGGGCTATAACTGCGATACAAGGCTAATAAATTCTAATAATAACAATAACAATAAATACCTCTAATTAAAAAAAGATTAACTACAACTATTATATATAATATAAAATACAGAAAAACAGTTTGATATTTAGAAGTTTCTATGTTTCTAAACTGCAAAAACATGCATGTCAGAAACAGTATTTTCTATGAGAACATTGATGTATGCTTATATTAGTATAAAAATAAAAGCTGTCTCACTTGGAAATAAACTAATGTTTTTATAATGTTAAAGATAATCTTCCTGGTTCACAATGTATGGCTCAAAAAACAAATGAAAGAGTAATATTTTCATGTTTGAAATTTACTCTTACTATTAATTTTTCTGTTTTATTTATTTATTTTATTATTGTTATGATAATTATTGTATTTATTAATTATATTAATTAATTATTATCATTGTTATTGTCATTAGAGTTATTTGCTTTTTGAGGCAGGATTTCTTGGTGAAATAGTCCTTGCTGTGTAATGCCAGGTTCACGGGACCCTCAGAGACCACCAGGAGACACTCAATGCAATAGAAAGAGAGCTTTATTACGAGAGTGATCGAACTCCAGACTCAAGTCTCACTAGTGCAGCAGTAGAGAAGTGGGACCTCGAGCTCTGAGTGAGCAAGATTTTTAAAGAGAAAAGTCTGTGAGCAGGGGTTTTTCATGACAGCAAGCAGGAGGACACAAGTTTCCATGACAGTAAAAGGGAGCACAGGCCTTGACTTTACAGGATTAGGTAAAAGTCAGAGGGCGAGCTGACCTTCTCTGAGGCACATAATCACAATGGCTATTCATCTAAATTATATCTGAAACATTGGGGAGAATTTTCCCACCCGATTTCCACCCGATTCTCATTGATTATTGCCAGGGAGATTGTCTCTATTTTCTATAAAGTATTTATTCTGTAATATTTCCTGGAGGCTGTTGCTAGGCGAGTTAACTTTATTGTCTGCCATGTGTACATTCTGTGATATTTCCTGGTACCTGAATTCAGCTCCCAGTCAAGATGGCTCTTTATTTCAAAATGGAGTTATACCTAGGCTAACTCTTCAGCTGCCCTGAATTCACTTCATAGACCTCCAACTCACAGGGATCCACCTGCTTCTACCTCCAAAGTGCTGGGATTAAAGGAATATGCCACCATGCCCTGCTTACTGCTAAAATTTTTAGTAGAATAAAGGGATCCACCTGAACACTTTCAAAGGATGGAATGTTAATGTAAAAATGTGTTTACTATTTAGTTGTAATGTACAAATAAACCTCAGCAGGTACAAACTATTACATGAACCACAGAAAGTCCTTGTGATGAAAAAACTGATAACACTATGATTTTATGTATAATAGGATCTAAATCATTTTCTTTATAATAGTTTATATGAAGTTCAAATTTTCAATATAATATATAGCTACCTAAATTATCAACTTCTTCTTTCTTCTTTTCTTTTTTCAAAAAAGTTATTTTATATTTAAGCATGTGTGTTTTTGTATAATGGTGCATGTTTGAGCCTTGTGCCCATCAAGGCAATAAGTGATTGAAAGATACCCTGGATCTTCAGTTACAGCTCATGAACTGCTGTGTGGGAGTGTGGGGAATAAATAGGGTTCTATAGAAAAGCAGTAGTTGTTGATAATAGCTGAGACTTCTTCTCAAGACTCACTTAGTTCTTTAACTTTTTTCCATAATTTTCTCCTGTATTATTTTTACATCATTTATAATACTAATGTATTCTAATTTTCCCCTTATATTTGTATATGTAACCAGATATTTTAATGTGCTAAATAGTTTTTAAGGATTCAGTGTTCCACAAACAGTCTGCAACACTAACTTTATCAGTACTTAATATCATCTACTCTGAATGATACATGGTTTGTAACTGGATGTTCAGAAATTTCTGGTTCAGAATGACAGTTGGCTTTCAGGCACCAAGATCTCTTTTATAGAGTTTTGTTTAAAACAAATGGATACTTAGTGAATTTTATTTTTATTTTATTTTATTTTTTTAGTCTTAGCAAGCTTCTATAGAAATTCAGATAAACAATGAAATGCTGGTGTTTTGAATGAATTGAAATCTAGATGAAACAGAGTTGCCTGTAGCAAAAGTATCAAGGAAATTATTATCTCCTAGAATTAATTACATTCTTTCTAAAAGCCTACCATAGATGCCTTGGATACTAAGCTTTATTTTCTACCAGCACCAATCAACTGATTTTGATTTTAAGTCTCAGACCTCTAATCATCAGAAATCTCTGTGACATCATTTTTGAAATGTTTTATAAGAGGGAGATTGCAGGTGGCTGCTAATGGAAGGAAGAACAGGAAAAGCAGGTCATGTCAACAACCACCATACATGTGGAGACTCCCACAAGTAAATGGCTGTAAGTAAGGGCAAAGAAAACACAACCCGGAGGAAATGCTGGCAGACAAACCTGATTCTCAGCATCGCACACTCGCTCCAATGTTTGGGTCAATGCCAAAGAACCAGGAAACAGTGTTCAGGAAGCACACACACACACACATACACACACATACACACACACTAAATCAAAGTACAGCAAGGCTGGAAGACAAAGAACTGCCAGAAATGGGGAATTGGACTGGGAACCAAGGGCATCACACTTCCCTTCTGTTGCAGTTTGAAAATAGAATCTGGAAACCATGCCAGGTACCCAAAATTAGAATTCAAGGTCAGGTCTCTCAGGCTGCCTTATTAAGACATGAACTATAGATCCTTCTACATTGAGAAAGAATGCAGAAAAAAAAAAACAGTAAATTTTTGGGAAATAAGAGCTGAACAAATTTGGGCAGCTTTGAATTGGCACACTTAATTTGTTAGCAGTTCTACATTAATAAAAAAAAAGAAAGAAAGAAAGAAAAGAAAAGAAAATAGGAGCAGATTAAAGAACATTAAGAGCAGACCTGCTCATGTACTACTCTTTCTATGGAATGTTTCACATAAAACAAGACACAAATGTTAAGCTATTTCATGAATCAGAAATGTAAATTTTAATGGATAAGATGCAACTTCATTAATAGTCAAATGAATTGAATCATTAAAATAAGAACTGTCTTCCTGAAGACCTTAACACCTAACATGCAACTTACTATGATGTTTGACAAAAAATTAAAATATAATACCTGAAGATATTTTTGAGACATCATTGTAATGTTAAAATCACCAAAACTCAACAACCAAATGAAATTTCAAAGGCAAGAATAAAGCCGATCTTCATGAATCTATGACAAATAGGGGTCAAAGAAAACTGCAATTTTAAAAGACAATAGCATAAAACCAGAAAATTATTACCTGTGTCTTTGATTACAGACATACATATAATGCATAAACACCTTGCTATGCATTTGTTTATGGTCCATCCATGCAAGAAGCAACATTTTTAATACCTGAAAATACACTTTAAGGCAGCAAAATAGCACTTAACACTTTATGTTTTAATTATATTTCAGATGATTCTTTTATCTGTACTTTGTTTAACTTTTGTTTTTCAATGCTTGTGAATTGTCTGTGGGCCTTGAACATGCTAGGGTTTTTTATTAGTATACATTTATATTGATATAAATAGAAGACTTATAAAAGTAAATTGTCTTGAACTTACATAATTCACGTATACTTTAAAACTGTATTTAACAAGATAAAACAATAGATACGTAAGCAATGTGAGAAAGTGTGGGAACCTGCTGTTGATGTCCATCATTACCGGATAGCCGCTGAGCTTGATGCAAACGACAGACTCCCTTTGTCAGCAGGGCTCCCTCTTCTCTGCCTGATCTGGAAAGGCAGAATCTCCACATTCTCTACCTGAGGAATGCCAGATAGTTCTTAGGAAAAAAATAGGTTTATATCTCTTTTTCCTGGCAAAACCTCAGTAAGCACCTCAGTATTCCTGGAAAAACTCCACCCTGTGCTAATGAGACTGGAGCTTTCAGCAAGTGGCATTTTCCATACTTATAAACGTACCTGGAGCTCTTTCCCCACCCATAGTTTAATTAAGTACTGTGATGTCCTTCTTATAATAGGAATGCCCTACTTCATGTAAACAAAATACTGTGCTTTGGAATGTAAATGAAGTATCCCTAGCACTATTAGCCCTATTGAATCAAATACATTTACCCTAAAAACTCTTCCACTGCCCAAGGTTTATTAAGTCCTGTTTTCATAGGAAATGAAGAAGGCTGTCATCATCTATTTCACAATGACAGTCTGAGACTTGGCAGACTAGGGGAAGGAAGAGCTCCCCTCCTTCTTAAAAAAAAAAAATTGCTGTTGGACTCCTGTGGTTGGCTTTCAGCTAGGCAGCCATAGCTACCTTGGTCACCACTGAAAAGAAGGTAATGCCTCAGACCACCAATGAAGCAGAGGTTGGACCTGCATTCTGACTACAAATAACAAGGCATGGGCATCCACTCACATCCTCTACCATTTGCAAAGCAGCTTAGCCAAAGTGTTGTAAGACTGTGGTATCATCATTGGTTTTGGAACACACAAGTTTCCACTGCCACCTAGAACCAATATTCTCATTAAAAAGAGCTAACTGTAAAGCCCTGGGGAAAATGCTTTCCCACACCCTTGGTGAGACTGAAAGCCTTCCTTAGGCATGGACTTTGCTCTGAGTACTCTAGCTGTTCCTGAGAAAAGCAGAAACTGAGGTTCCATTTGTGCTTCCATGGTGGAAATCAGCAAGGATGACAGCCAAGCAACAGTGTGGAAGAGCATAGAATGAGTCAAAAGTGCATTGAACTTTTATAGATAGAACTTGACACAAGAAGACAACACTGAACTGTCATAGTAAAAATCAAAAGGTATTTTTAAACCCCAACTATAAATCAGACAATCTCAAAGAAATGAAAGTTAAGTTAAATTTAACCTGGATGAAATTCAATATGTATCTGAAGAGATCAACAATCAATAAATGGTATCGAACGAAACTGAAAAGTTTCTGTAAAGCAAAAGACACTGTTGTCAGAACAAAACGACAGCCTACAGACTGGGAAAGGATCTTAACCAACCCTATATTTGACAGAGGGTTGATATCCAGAATATTTAAAGAAATAAAGAAGTTAAAAAGAAACAAATCAATTAATCCAATTAAAAAATGGGGTATGGAACTAAACAAAGAATTCTCTGTAGAGAAATATATAATGGCAGAGAAACACTTAAAGAAATGCTCAACATACTTAGCCACCAGAGAGATGAAAATCAAAACGACCCTGAGATTTCACCTTACAACTTTCAGAACAGCTAAGATCAAAAACACATGCTGGAGAGGTTGTAGAGAAAGGGGAACCCTCCTTCATTGCTCATGGGAATGTAAACTTATACAACCACTTTGGAAATCAATCTGGCACTTTCTCAGACAATTAGGAATAGCGCTTCCTCAAGATTCAGTTATACCACTCCTAGGCATATATCCAAAAGATGCTGAAGTACACAACAAGGACATTTGCTCAACCATGGTCATAGCAGCTTTATTTGTAACAACCCAGATGTTTCTCAATGGAGGAATGGATACAGAAACTGGTACATTTACACAATGGAATACTACTCAGCAATTAAAAACAAGGAAATCATGAAATTTGCAGGCAAATGGTGGAATCTAGAAAAGATGATCCTGAGTGAGGTATCCCAGAAGCAGAAAGACACACGGTATGTACTCACTAAAAAATTGGATACTAGACCTATAAGATAGGAAAAACATACTAAAATATGTACCTAAAGAAGATAAACAAGAAGGAGGACCCTGGGTAAGATCATCAATCTTCACTTAGAAAGAAAAATGGGATGGACATTGGGAATAGGAGAAAACAAGAAACAGAACAGGCCTAGCACAGAGGGCCTCTGAAAGACTCTACTTAGCAGTGTATCAGAGCAGATGCTGAGACTCATAACCAAACCATCGGCAGAGTGCAGGGAATCATATGAAAGATGTGGGAGTTAGTAAGACCTGGAGAGGACAGGAGTTCCACGAGGACCAAATATATCTGGGCACAGGAGTCCTTTCTGAGACTGATTCTCCACCCAAGGATCATGTATGGATATAACCTAGAATCACTGTTCAAACATAGCCCATGGCAGCTCAGTGTCCAAGTTGGTTCCCTAGTAAGAGGAACAGGGACTGTCTCTGACATGAACTCAGTGGCTGGCTCTTTGACCCCCCCACCCTCAGTGGTAGGAACAGCCTTGCCAGGCCACAGAGGAGGACATTGCAGCCGGTCCTGATGATACCTGATAAACTAGGGTCAGATGGAAGGGGAGGAGGATCTCCCCTATCAGTGGACTTAGAGAGGGGCAAGGAGGAGATGAGGAAGGGAGAGTGGGATTGGGAGGGAATGAGAAAAGGGACTACAGCTGGGATACAAAGTAAATAAACTGTAATAAATATAAAAAATAAAATTTATAAAAACTGAAATTCAATATGGATATCATTAATAATGCCTCAAAGATGATTTGGTCAGTGCCCTAGTTACTGTTCAATCACTGTGAATGGACACCGTGCCCGAAGCAACTCTTACAAAAGAAAGCACTTATTTACACAGAGAAATAATCCATTGACATCATGAAAGAAAGCATGGTGAGAGACAGGCAGGCAGGCAGTTTTAAAGCTAAGGGCTTACATTCTGATCCACAGACAGTGAGCACAGAAAGAGCAGAGAGAGAGAAAGAGAGAGAGAGGGTGAGAGAGAGGAATGGAGGAGGGACACAAGGAGGAAGGGAGAGAGACAAGCTGAGGCTTTTGCTTTTACTTTTGTCTTTGCTTTTGCTTTTAAAAACCTCAAAGTGAGGGGAACAAGGACTATTTCTAACAGGAACTCAATGAAGATACCTGATAAAACAGGATCAGATGAATGGGGGGAGGTCCCCCCCATCAGTGGACTTGGAAAGGGGCACAGTGGTGATGAGGGAGGGAGGGAGGGACTGGGAGGGAATGAGGGTTCGGGGCACGGCTGGGATACAGAATTAATAAAATGTAACTGATAAAATTAAAATAAAAATAAAAAAAGAGAGAGAAAAAAAAGAAATTTATAGAAACTGATTTTTTTTGTATCAAGAAGAAAACCGCAAATAGTAAAATAAAAATTTACAGTGAAAATTCAAAAAAAAAAGCAAAAACAAAAACAAAACAAAACAAAACAAAAAAACCTCAAGGTCCGCTTCCAGTGACACACTTCCTTTAACAAGGTCTCACCTCTTAATTCTTTCCAAACAGTTTTAGTTTGGTTCCCCATCAGTGGGGACAAACCATTCAAATCTTTGAGCCAATTTGGGGACATTTTCATTCAAACCACCACTTTCCACTACCTGGGCCTTTAGGCTTGCAGCCATAGAAAAATGCAAAATGCTTTCAATCTTACTTCAAATGTCCCCATAGTCTTTTATATTCCAAAGGCTCAAGACTGTTCAGAAGTCCAAAGTATCTTCTGAGACTCAAAGCAATCTCATAACTGAAAGCCCATGTAAAACCAAAGTAAAAAACAGATGATAGACGTCCAACATACAGGAGCAAATATCACAGAATATATATCATCATTCCCAAAGGGAGAAAAAAGAGCATCATGAGGAAATAGTGAGCCAAAGCAAGAGCAAAATCCAAAAGAACAAACTCTAAAGTCTGCTGCCAGCATACCAGAGTGCAAAGCTCTCAGCTGTTCTAGTGTCAAGCACATCTGCTTCCCACTATGAAGATCACAGACTAACCCTCTAAAACTAAACAAGACACGACTTACATTTTTTTTTCTGTTTTGTTTTTGTTTGTTTGTTTGTTTTTGTGAGAGTCGCTTTGGTCTTGGTCATGGTGGCTCTTCACAACAATAGAATAGTTACTAAAACAAAAATGGGCACACTTCTGTGACAGGCCTGACCGTGTGCTGTTTGATGGAACACAGAAGATTTTTTTTGGAGTTTGGATGAGAAAAGTGGTTGATCTCTTGAAGTCAGAGCTTAATGGGCCATCAAAGTAGGAACATAGAACACAGGAGTGCATGAGGTTTCAGAGGGAAGAATATTAAAAAGTGGCCTGCACACCATTCTCTTGATATTTTGTCTAAAAATAAAGCTTTTGCTCTTGCCCTAAAAATCTGCCTGAGGTTAAACTGAAGCGTTTGCCTAGTATTGATTGCATAACATTGTAATCATATGCTAATATATAGTGAAAAGAGAAAGTGGAGCTAAGAGTAAATACAAAATGTAGTTTGAGGAAAGAAGCAACAGGAAATGTAATGTTGGAGTCAGGCCCTATGCTCAGTGTGTTAATAAACTTAAAGGGATCATGATTTATAACAGAATAAAGGGTGTGAAGCACTCAGAGCAACCCTGCTCAGCTAAGTCTCCAACTTGTGAAAAGGAATTAAAGGAAAGCCTAAGAAGCAAAGGATTCCATGAACAACTGAAAGCTTCTGCAAATGAGACTCAGGGAGTGGCTCAGGTTTTCCTCCAGTAAGCAGAAGAACTTGGAACTTTTGCCATATGGTTCTAGATAATAGAGGAAAGAAGGATATCCTTGAATTTTCAAGCATTCCACCATGCTTATGGTCATGATAGTCATGGACTAAGGCTCTGAAACTATAAGCAAGTCCCCAGTTAGCTGCTTTCTTCTTTGGTAAGTGTTGCCATGGTCATGGTGTCTCTTTACAGCAATATAACAACAGTTAAGACAATCAGCAACTAACCAGCAACGATTTTCTGTTTTCAAAGGAACAGTATGATAATAAAAGGAAATAGAGCTAACAGGAAAATATGTATTAGCATAGTCTTTATATTTTTTCTTTCTTTTTACATTTTAATATATTTTTCTCATAAAATTTATTCTTTGAGCTTAAAGTTAGTCACAGATTGATATTTTGAAAAGTAAAAAAAAAAAAAACAAAAACTGAAACTACTTCTAATTCTCATCTTATATACTTATTTTGAGCATTTTCCTTTATTTATAACTGATTTGACCAGGCAGTGAAGAATCTGAGCACAGCAGACTCCATTTTGGTACTAGCCTCCATCTTGTAATTGACCTAAGGTCTGAAAAATGTGTTTGTGCTTGCAGGAAACTATAATATTCCAGAAGACACAGTGTGTCCACCCTGATTCTAGTCAATCAGGAAACAGGTTGAAATGACTGTTGTCCTTGTGGTTGCTAAAACAATGAAATCTTTTCCTTGAGGTCGTCCAAATAGTAATTCTAACTTGCCATTAGCTAATCACTAAGTAACAAGCCTGCTCTTGCTAAATCTCACCCAATAATGTAACTGTCAATTCTGGAAGCCCCTTCCCTTGCTAGAAAACCTATAAAAATCAACTACTTTCTAGACTAGGAGCTCCTGGCCTGTAACTGCTATGTCAGTTCATGCTGGGAGTTTGAGCTTAAGCCAAAATAAAGGCTCTGCTTTTGCAGACAATTTTTGACTCTTGGTGTTGTCCGTGGTCTTTGGGGGTCTCATGAACTGAGTACAATAGGAGTAACTTGTCAAATTAAAATTTACTTTTGGCAGCCAGGCATGGTGGCATACACCTTTAATCCCAGCACTCAGGGAGGCAGAGGCAGACAGATCTTTGTGAGTTCTAGGCAAGCCTGATCTACACAGAGAGACCAAGACAGCCAAGGCTACACAAAGTTACCCTGTCTCAAGAAACAAACAAATCTACGCTCAGGATGCGAGGCTAAGCACTGCACTCAGGGTCAGCCGCTCTCTACCCAGAGAAGAGCATGTCTGATTGCATGCGGGTTGATGCCCCAGGTCCCGCCTCTGAGAAAAAGGTATCGGA
>REGO01000516.1:43840-66667 GCA_010120015.1 Rhombomys opimus
CCACTCCTGATGTGATCTGATAGACTAAGATCAGAAGGAAGGAGAGGAGGTCCTCCCCTATCAGTGGACTTGGGGAGGGGCATGTGTGAAGAAGGGGGAGGGAGGGTGGGATCGGGAGGGGAGAAGGAAAGGCCTTATGGGGGGTATAAAGTGAATAAAGTGTAATTAATAAAATAAAATTTAATTTAAAAAATTCATTCCACAAGTTTTACATGCACCTGGAAAAAACAGCTAAAAATAGAAACCAGTCACACTTCACACTTTCTGTCTCAATTTGGAAAAAGGTATTTGACTGAAATGGGGAAATGAAGCACAAGTCTTACATTTCTGCTTGCTATGCAGAAGATAAGTAAAAATGTAAAGGGCAGAACCTCAGGCATGCAATGCATTTCAAATTAAATACAGGCTTGCATGATGAAAAATGAACAGATCTGACCCAATATTCCTTTTAGATTGCCTTTCAACTAATAATAAAATACAACTTATAATATAGAAAAAATTATAATTCTTTCTACTGTTTTCCACCTGAAATTTCATCACCTTAGTGAGTACACAGAAATACTTTAAAATTTATCTGCTGGAACAAAAGATACAGAATTTATTACCATATACTTAATTTACACAAACAAGCCTCTAAAGATTTTAGTTCTGAGAATGTATTTTTCAGCCAGGCTTGGTGGCACACGTCTGTAATCCCAGTGATTATGAAGGCACATGCAGGAAGAGCTATGTGAGTTCAAAGACAGCCTGGTCTACAAAGCAAGTCGAGGACAACCAAGGTTATACAGAGAACCTCTGAAAAAAAAAAAAAAAAAAAGATGTGTTCTTCACACACAAGTTTGTTAGCTACATCTGATGGTGGTTATATAACTGCTCTTAGTTTACCCAGTATTTTGCTATGCAGTTATTTCACATTGTAAGTATGGGATTTGTGGTTTTCAGGAAATCACTTCTGTGATTTTTCTAACCTGATTCTTACAAAGATTTATAAAGTAAGCAGTCATTATCCCATTAGAAATATTAAAATTATGATATCAGCAGCAGCCTTTTTGTGACTAAGTCAAATCTGAACATATTTGAGAAGTGATGCTAAGAATGAACATTGTCTGCCACCATTCTTTTGCAGACACTAGATTAAAAAAAAAAGAGAATATTTTGTCTAAAATATTTAAGGCACCACATATTCTAACTAACTAAATAAAGATAAGTGAGATACACAATATTTTCCTCATCTCTGTTGTGGAAGTAGGAGAAAACAAAAAACAGGACAGGAGACTACCGCAGAGGGCCTGTGAAAGATTCTACCTAGCAGTGTATCAAAGCAGATGCTGAGACTCATAACCAAACCTTCGGCAGAGTGTAGTAAATCATATGAAAAAAGTGGGAGTAAGTGTGACATGGAGAGTATAGGAGCTCCACAAAGACCGATTATATCAGTGCACAGGGGTCTTTTATGAGACTTTTTCTCCAACGAAGGACCATGTTTGTATATAACCTAGAACCCCTGCTCAGATGTAGCCATTGGTAGCTCAGTATCCAAGTGGGTACCCTAGTAAATGGTACAGGGACTATTTCTGACATGAACTCAATGGCTGGCTCTTTGACCTTCCCCCAACCCTGCCACCCTGAGGGAGGAACAACCTTGTGAGTCCACAGAGGAGGACATTGCAGCCAATCTTGAAGATACCTGATAAGCTAGGATCAGATGGAAGAGGAGGAAGACGTCCCTTACCAGAGGACTTAGACAGGGGCAGGTAGGAGATGAGGGAAGGAGAGTAGGATTGGGAGGGAATGATGTAGGGGGCTACAGCTGGGATACAAAGTAAATAATCTGTGATTAATATAAAAATTATAAATAAAAAAGTATAAAAATGTTCTGAGCTCTAGAGATAAAACATATATGATCAAGTAATACAACTTTGATAAATGAATTTTATCAATAAATGACATACTAAAATTAATTTATTGATTTATATTCAGTACTTCCAATATTAACTCAGGATTCTCAAGAGATATCTTCTAAATTAAGATGTGCATAGCTAACCAATAACATGGTACTTTTAATATTTATAAATGAATACACAAGAAATTGGCTAAGCCAGAAAGAAAGGTGAGCATTTGACTGTTCTGTCGTATAAGCTTTCTCCACAAATGAAGCAGCATAAACTCTCCATAAATGCAGGAGCATCAGCAGGCAGATCGCTTGCTCAAGGGATTGCTTTAAAGAGTTTGATGTCTCAGCTTTTCTTCCCTCTGCAGAAAGACCTATACTTGAATTAAAGCTGGCTAAACAGATAAAGGTTGAACTTTTCAACTGCAATGTAGGTATAGGAATTACTCCTTTTTCTACTGAGACAAGCAGTAAAATTTTACTACATACTACCAATTGAGGTTTTCAGCACCAAATACCAGGAAGACCATTGTGCAACTGTCTGTAATATAAATGAGAATGAGAGATATAAATAGTTGTCTAAAGTGGACTACAAGAAAATCTCCTACCCAGTTGTAAAGCACTTGTTTTGCTTTAGTGAGGTTTTTGACGCTTTGATATTTCCCCTTACCTGGGAAAGACACACCTTAAGTTTATATATATATATATATATATATGTGTGTGTGTGTGTGTGTGTATACTTCAATGAAAATTACAAAAGTAATTTATGGTTAGGACAGATGTATAAAATCATTACATTTATCTAACGAATAGAATTTTATGGAAAATATTAAAACTGTGTAAAAGAATGCTGATAGGATCACTGCACATTAACATGTATTCACATGTTTGTTAGACTGAGTTTTCACGAGGAAAAGAAAGTATGCAGAGTTAGTTTTGTTGTTGGTTTCATTTTTTTTTCCCATGAAGTTAATGAGGCTGATAAACGGAATTGTAGCTCCGACACTAAGTGACAGTCTGGTTCTTTTAATCTGCTGTTTCATTCTAGTTACTTCAACCTTGAATCTCTAATGTGCACAGCTATTCCATTTAATAGTTGTCTGTGGTGATTTTATGTGATTCCAAAAGAACAATAAAAGAAATGCCACCTCTGCTTGAACAAAGAAAACTAAAATACGTCAGAGAAAATCCAGGTCCATTTCTGCATATTTTTACAAACTATCACAAAGAAATTATTTTGATTGTTTTTTTTTTTTGAAAAATGAAATTCTGAAAGAACAGTATTTTCTGTTCAAGGAAGTATATTGCTTGTAAAGTTTTGTGTTAAAATTTGAAATTATTACCTTACTTTTGCCCATACTTGTCTCTTCCCAGGGAGGAAGAGGGCATCTGGATATTTCTACAGAAAACAGAGGGGAAATTTTCTATGCATTTTCCCATGAAAATGTGACTAAGTCTACAACATAGGTGCCTTAAATTTGCCTTCTATATATATTAAAATAAAAACAGAATAACATTTTGATCAATAGGTTGCAAGCCATGGAAAAGCTATCCATTTAATGGGTGGCCTCACAACCATTGCTTATTTATGTACCTTGGGCAGTCGTGAGTCTCTGCATTCATTGACATTGACTGACTGGAGAGACTTCTCTGCTTACGATTAGAAGTTGCTTTTGTCTATAAGTGTAAACATGACTATAATTTAGTTAAAAACACCAGTAACATGTTCCCTGCCTAGGTCTAACAATCTCCTCAGACCAGACTTGTTACCCGAGGTTATAGTGCCAGGCATAGGTCATCTGCTGCCCTTTGGGAGAAGGTCTCATATCTAATCATAGAGCATCTGGTTATTTCCACTATAGTCAAAACACCATTGCACAGGTGAACATATCTTGCTCAGAAAATATGTGCTACTTGGTAAAAAAAATATCATAGCTTGGCAATTTCCATTTTTGTCTTTTCTCAATAGTGCAACAAACACTTCAAAGAATTACAAATGGAGAAAATTTCCTGCTCAATTTGAGGTTTTATTCTTGATATCATATAACCAAGATTTGATGTCTTCTTCAATATGATCTAATCTTCTAGTTTCAATGGGCAGCCATGTAGTTTAATATTAGTGCCAGCTTTGTTTTATTTTAAAAGAAAGTAATCATGAATGGAGTTTGTTGGGTTTCCTATTAATATTAAAGAATTGGGATTGATGTCAATTAGGAATGCAGGAGTAGTGCATTTTTTTTCCTGCCAATTCAGGAATTAATAGGAATGATGCCTGATGAGAAATCTTTTAGAGTCTCAACAAAGACCACATAAAATGCTGGGGAGCCGTGGGTTTCTTAGTTTTGTTATTACAGAAAACTAAGAATGGGCCTCAAGTGGAACTTTGAGGATGATTTATTAGAGTTTGAACAGAAAAATCTCAATACAGGTAAGCTGTGAGTTTTACAGCTTCCCAGTGGAGGACAAGGAACAGCTTAAGTTAGCATAGTGATAAGCAACATACAGGGAGCAGGACCTTCATAAGTTAAAAAAAAAAGAAAAGAAAAGAAAAGAAAAGTGGTACGAAGGATTAGCTAGGGAATTTAAAACAAGCTTAGAATCTGGCCAGCCCCTAAAATAAAATCCATAAGAAAAGTAGTTTTGCCCTTTGGAGTTCTCACTCAAATGATGGGACAATCTAGCCTCATGAGGGAACTGAGTGACTTCATCAAGGAACAGAGAACTTGGAAAGGAAAAGCCACTATATTCAGGACAATTCATGTTGTAAGAGGCTTTTCACTTTCCTGATATTTTTCTTGCCCCATTGGATTAACCCTTAAAGGAGAGAAAAGAGATATGATCTGCCTCCACCTAGAGGTGGATTTCAATTCTTTACAGGATCCCTTTTAAGTAAAGCAACATATCATTCAATCAATCAATAAACAACCTGACTGAAAACAGGAGTTCTTGAATGGTTGATTAAGTTAGGTTATATATTCAAACATAAACCTTTAGAAAGTTCAGGTTCTTAAAAATACAATAATGACTTAGTAAACAAGTAAAAGAACACAGTAATGTGGACAAAAAAAGTTATCTACTAAAACCAGCATTGACCCCACCAAGAAAGAAAATAAGATTTAGGACTGTTTTTGTGACATTCATTATATACAGTGGGAAAGGCCAATGAAAAATTATTTCTAATTCACACCCTTACCCAAAGGGGAAAATGAAAGCATTTATCTAAGTGTTATAACTGCTGGTGAATAAGATACATTGTCATAAACATTTTATAACACTGCATTAAATAAACAATAGCTACTGCTGGCAAAGTTAATCAATAAGTAAATTTGTAAGTCAAATTGACTAACGACATAATTGCCTCTTTTCAAAGGACATTTTAAATTAACTGTAATCCTTGGTTGTAAAATTAGCTAACAAAAAACAGATGACCTTACAAGTTGGTTCTATTGATCAGCTATGAGAATAACAGTGTGGTTTATTGTGACGCCACCCTCTGTTTTTAATGGTGCCCTTCTGTGTGTGCTACCCAGTTACTATATCATAAACACTGAGATGCTGATTGTTCTTTTGCTCACTTAGTCATCTGTTAATGTAGACTCAACATGAGTCCTTCTGATTGTCCTGAGTTTCTATTGGTGTGAAGAGACACTATGGTCACAGTAACACTTTTAAAGTAAAGCATTTAATTGGGATTGGTTTACAGTTCAGATGTTTATTCCACTGGCTGAACAAAAGTAGTCCTGGAGAGGTAGCTGAGAGTTTTGCATCTGAATTGGCATGAAGCAGCAAGAGAGAGAGCCACTGGACCTGGCTCAAAACCTGCCCCCAGGGACACACTTTCTCCATCAAGACCACACCTACTTCATCAAGTCCTAACTACTCCCTAAGTACAAGAATATATGAGTGTCTGGGGGTTATCCTTATTCAAACCAACACATTAATTCACAATAAGTTTAAGGCTGTGTTTCTAGTATACATTGATTTATAATAGAAAAGCCCAATGAATAGTAATCTGACAACTATTTCCCGTTTCCTGTTATAACTCATTTGTGAGAGCTAAAGTCAGCTGGGCTCCCACTAAGTGTTTTTAGACTGTGACAGACAGGCAGGACTGGCTCAGTAAAGGCATGGGAGGAGAAGAGAGATGGAGGGTGGGACTGAGAGGGGAGGAGGAAGGGGGCTACTAATGGGCTACAAAGTGAATAAATTGTAATAAATAAACTTTAAAAGGAAAAGAAAACTTCTGTACTATGATGTATAGTATCATCCAAAATTTTGGAATGTGAACTGGCATGGAAATAAATCTCTTCCAGGTATAAAAATTTTCAAATAGGAACGTGTTAGTATATTTAGGAAATGAAGTCATGAATCTGAAATAGTGCCAGAAGGAGAACATGAGATACTTAGAGCAAAGTAAGGGGAAGGGGAAACTAAGTAATTACAATTTTAAATAAATATACATATTTTGTAATATACTATATATACATACCTATTTTAATTTTAGGGTGAAACAATAGTTGGTGGTTAATTTCAGCAACTAAAATCCCAGCAAATTAAAGAAAAAGTGAGTCTTAAACAGAGATAGAGGGAGAAAAATAACGTCAACAATTCCTACCACACTTTTGTTCACAGTGCATTAGATCTGCATCCCTCTCCATGGTTTTACAGATACACTGACAGACTTCAGACATGTAAGCTTAGGACGCTGGGGAAACCAGCAGCCCACATTTCCAAGGGTCCTTAGGAAGGCTATAGAAATGGGGATAATATTATTTTTTCAAATAATATTATTTTTTCAAACAAATTCAGGTCACACTGACATTAAGTCTGGAAAGTTGGTAGGTAACATGCAAACCGTATCAATAGGACATGCTTGGGCTTCACCAGGGCCACAAAGAGCCACCAAAAGAATAATTTCCTTAATGCTAATGTGAAATAGAAACAAAACAACATTACAGCTAAGAGTTGTGAATACAAATATCTTGCAGAGGTTAAAGATTCTGGTTGAAATTTCCAGAAAGCTGTCAAGCTGAGTTAACAGTCAACTGGATCAAGTGCTTTCTGTCTTATTTCTGTATTACTAATATCTAATAAGATTAACAATTATATTTGCTAGACATATGCAGAACCTAAAAACTATACAGTTACAAGAGACTAGTCAAGTTCAATGGAACTGAGTCCCAGTTGGGGGACATTACAATCAAAAAAAGATTAGGTTGTATTATAAGAACTTCACCTCAACAGCAAAATAAATAATCACAGATTATGAAGTTTTGTGGGTATTCTAAAGAGTGTATTAAAAAACAATTTTCTTCTTTTCATGACTTTTCAAATGCCTGAGTGAGGCAGATTTAAACTTGAGAATTATTTGACCTCTCTGGAGAAATAAAGATTATGCAAAATAATCCTAAATAAGCTGTGCATCTTTAAATAAGAGCCCACATTTTTTTTGAGATGCTAAATTAAAAAGAAGCATCAATTAAATAAACAAACACGCTATCAGGTGATGATTTTAGAAATAGCCATGAAGATAGTGAGAAACAAAACCTAGCAACAAGATTACAAGAGCAGTTGGGACAATTTGGATGGTGGCCTCTGAGGTCACTTTGTATACATATGTACCCATATACACTCACAGTGTTCATACTCAGACTACTTGGTGTAGTGCTCTGTGTGAGTCTGTGTGTTTTATCTTCTTTTGAATCTTCCTTACCTATAACTGGCCTTGACATATTTTTGCAAACTGTAGATAAGCCTTTATCTACAGTTTCATTATAAGATGCTCTGCCACTGACTTCAGTGCGCTAGGGATAAAGGGATGGGCCACCTTTCCAGGTATCATGGTTTGTTTTTGTTAACTAGACAGAAAGCTAAACATGCGTAGAAAGAGAAAATCTAATCGATAAAATGTCTTCCTCATTGCCATAAGGCAAGTCTGTAAGACATTTTGTTGATAGCTGATTGATGTGGGAGCTCCTGGCTCATTTTGGGCATTAAGGCAAACAATTCTGGAGTATACAAAAGGGCAAACTGAACAATCCATGGAAGAATGTGTACTCCATGGTTCAGTTCCTGCCTAGATTTCTGCCCTACTTTCCCACAGTTATAGAGTTTGTCCTAAGGTTCATAAAATGAAATAAACTCTTTCTGTCTCAAGTTCCTTTTTCCTTTTTTTATTAATTTATTTCTTTATTTTACATTCCAACTGTAGCTTTCCCTCCTTCCTCTCTTCCAGTCCTTACCTCTTAGCTCCCCTCAACCCCCATTCACCTCTACTTATCTTCTCCTCAGGAAAGGGAAGAATTCCCATGGGTATCAACCAGCCTTTGCATATAGAATTGCAGTAAGACTAGGCACATCTGTTGAGCCTAGACAAGGCAGCCCAGTTAGGGGTCAGGGACCCAAAGAGAGACAATGTAGCCAGAGATAGACCCTGATCCCACTTTAGGATTCCCACAAGAAGATCCAGTGGTAGAACTGTTACATATGTGCAGAGGGCATAGGCCTATCCTATTCACACTCTGTGATTGGCTGTTAAGTCTCTTTGAGCCCCTGTGGGCCCTGGTTAGTTGATAGTGTAGGTCTTCTTGTAGTATCCTTGACCTCTCTGGTTCCTTCAGTCTTTCCTCCTCTTTTTCCACAGGCTTGTCTAAGTTCTGCTTGATGTTTGGCTGTGGATCTCTGCCTGTGTTTCCATCAGTTGCTAGGTGAAGCCTCTCTGGTGACATTTATACTATGCTATGTCTTCAAGTATACCAGAATATTATTAATAGTGTCAGGAGTGGTCTCCCCGTCAGTGCATGGGTCTCAATATGAGCCTGACATTGGTTGGTCTTTCCCTCAAATTTTACTCCATCTTTTACTCCTTGCACACCCTTCTGGCAGGACAAATTGTAGGTCTAAGTTTTTGTGGCTGGATTGATGTCTCAAACCCTCCATTGGAATTTTTACCTGTATAAAGGAGTAAGCACATTTAGGCTCTATTTAACCTCCTGCTAGAGGTCTTAGCTAGAGTCACCTTCATAGATTCCTAGGAGTTCATATTTTCCTTGGTTTCTATCTGATCCATTCCAGAGATGAGCCCTTGTCTCTCTGAGTAACTCTCTTTGCAAGACTACCTTCACTTCATCCCTTCTGGTCCCATTCCCAACCCCTACCCCATTCAGTCCCCTCCCTCTAACCACCCTCTCCATGTCTAATCTATTTATCCGTCTTAGAGCTCTTCAGACATGAACCTTTAGGCCTTCCTTGTTATCTTCTTTGGGTCTGTATTTTATGACTTCTTTGTTTATCCTTCATTTTATGACTAATATCGACTTATAAGTGATTATGTACCCTGTTTATTTTTCTGGACCTGGGTTACCTCACTCAGGATGATCTTTTCTAGTTCCATCAATTTGTCCACAAATTGTGTGATGTCATTGCTTTTAATGATTGAATCATATTCCATTGTGTAAATGTGCTGCATTTTCTTTATCCATTCTATTGTTGAGAGACATTTAGGTTGTGTCCAGTTTCTTTCTGTTACAAATAGAGATGCTATAAACATAGTTAAGCAAGTGTTTTGTGATATGGTGACATTTCTTTTGGAAATATACCGAGGAATGTTATAGAGGTAGATCTACTCCAAATTTTTTGAGAAACCACCAAATTGATTTACAAAGAGGTATACAAGTTTGCACTCCCTCCAGCAATGGAAGAGTGTTTCTTTTCTTCCACATCCTCCCCAGCATGATCTGTTGCTTGAGATTTTTGAATTAGTTTATTTATTTCTGCTTGTAACCCCCTCCCTCTTCTCCTATTCCTCAGAAAAGGGAAGACCCTCACACCCATCCATACCAATTCATTAAGTCACATCAGGACTGAGCTTGTCCTCTTCCCCTAAGGACTGACAAGGCAGCCTTGCTAGAGAGGAGTGATCAAAAAGCAGACAACACAGTCCATGTCAGAGTCAGCTTTGGAGGTCCAGTCTATGCATCAATGTTGGTTGGTACTTCAGCTTCCATAAGACATTCTGGGCCATGGTTAGTTGACTCTGTTGGTCTTCTTGCAGAATTCTTGTCACCTCCATGTCCTTCTATCCTTCCCCCCAACTTTTCTACAAGACTCCCTAAGCTTCACCCCATGTTTGGCTGTGATTCTCATTATCATTTTTGATCTGCTGCTGGATGGGCCCTCTTAGAGGACAGCTATGATAGGCTTCTGTCAGTGAGCATAACAGAGTATCATTAATATCAATAACATCAGATTGATTTCCAAATTGGTTGCTCAACTTTGCATTCCCACCAGGAAAGGAGGAATGTTCCCCTTTCTCCACAGTCCAGTGAAAGGGGAAGTTAGCCTCTTCTGCCACCTACCCACAGCTTATCAAGACTCATAAGGACTGCTTGTATCCTCTTCTTCCCTGATGACTAAGAACATTTCTGCAAGTGCTTCTCAGGCATTAGAGATTCCTCTGTAGAAAAGTCTCTAGTTTTATATCTCATTTTTTTGATTGGGTTATTTGGTTTGTTGGTGTTTAATTGTTTGAATTATTTGTATATTTGGAATATCAGCCTTCTGTCAGATGTGGAGATTGGTGAAAATCTTTTCCCATTCTGTTGGATGCCGTTTTGCCTTTCTGATGGTGTTCTTTGCCTTATACGAGCTTTTCAGTTTCATGAGTCCCATTTTATTTAATAAGCATATGTCCTTTCCATTGTATTGTTGTTGCTTAAACCTCTTTGAGTATCATTAGTATTAAATATAGAGCATATGTTTCATATTTTAATGTTTTAAATTGCTGAATAGCATATTGAGGTAAATGTTTTATATTACCCATTACCATACTGAAGAAAAGTTATGTGTATTAAACTGATATCAGACAAAACTAAACAAAGAAGTACTGGAACTAACAGACATTATCAATTATTTGTTGAATGAAAACAGGAAGTGCACCTAACTAACAACTAATAAACAAGCAAGCAAAGAAAGGAAGTAAAGCAGTTCATTTCAAAGCAAAAAGTGATGTCATTTTTATTTTTAATACTCTTATTTTAACACCTGTTAGGTGTCAGTTTTTCCAAAGTTCCTCCTTCCACAAGCCTATATTCCCTTTCTGCTGCTGTTTACCCTGCATATCATTGCATACTTACTTGGTGAATACACAAGTAGACTTACTTGTGTTAAAATCTATACATCATTCATTTGTATTTACAGCAAATGACCTAGATTGATATCATTTCGCCAACATCAGACACAGACTTCTGTTGGTACTCTAAAAAGATACACCATTCAGGAGATAAGATCCCTTAGCTTCATGTTGCTGTAACAAATAACTAATATACTTGACCTACAAAGAGAAAGGGAATTTTGATTCCCAGCTTTGGTGTTTCAGTCTATGTGTGATGGGCTTTGATTTTTCTTTTTTTTTTTTTTTTTTTTTTTTTTTGTCACAGAGCGGCACATAAGGGCAGCAGCATGTAGCAGAGTAAAGTTACTTAACCTCTTAACCTGCAAACAAAAAGAAAAAGATGGACTGAAATTCCACAATGCCTTTTGAAGTCACTTTCCAACTCCATACTATACTGTGTATGCCTTGAACTACAGAGATCAACACTAACTATACAAGAAGGGATGGTCGTCACAAAAGTGATGAGGGGAAGAGGGGGAGAGGGAGAGAAAGTGGGATTGGGGGATTCAGGGAGGGGGTTTCAATCGGAATATATAATGAATGAATTGTGAAGAATAAAAGAAAAAGAAAAAAAGAATATTTCAAATAAATATTATTTTTTAGATTTTGGAAAACAGCAATGAACCTAACAAAATCAATCTTCCAACCTTATAGAAATCTACACTCTAGTGTGAGAATATATATATATATATATATATATATATATATATGTATGTATACACACACACATTTAAAAAAGTACATTACATGATGAAATTAAAAGGAGTTCAGATAAGAAATTATTGTAGTTCTGAGGAAGTATGATTATAAAAGAAATGCATTGAATAAACCAAGCTGGGAAGCAATTATTGCAACAAAATCCTGAGTATGATGGTGAGAAAGAAGCTGTTCTTTCTATCTAGGAAAACACAGCTGAAGACTGCAAGAAGTTCACCAATAACCACTGTAAGCTTTGACATGTGTTCTGTGGTGAACCATAGAGGATGTTTGTAGCTTTGTGGTTTATTATTTAGGTTGTTTTCTTTGCTTATAGAAATTTAGTATTCTGAACAGCAGAGACTTTTGTTATGCTTGATAAGGCGGCCAGTATTATTTACAACAAATAATACCCTTGTTAAATAATCTTTTTTCAGTAATAAAACACAGCTTATTGACATTCTCAAGCTGAAGAGCATAGGGTTATGAATTCTCTGTAAATTTAAACCTTTTTGTTGTTAGAACATTTTCCTTTAGAACATTAAAGCTAGGTTTGTTCATGTATACGAGTTGATTTCAGAGTCTTGGGAAGTGAGAGCCATACTTACTTGTGTATATAAGGAAGAGTCTTTACAATGAAGTTAGGAATTATAACAGTTTAATAAGGCATTAGAAGTAGGTCCTCTTCTATGGTTCTTGATCTCATCCATCATGGGTATAGCTAGTTTTCCAGTACCAGGAATAAGTTTCCTCATAATGAAAGGGTCTCGATTGCAATTAGATGGCTCTTCATTACCCCAAGATAAAAATGCTACCATTACTCTCTTGGTTATATTTTGCCATGCTAGTCTTTGTTATGGTCTATAGGCTTTATAACTAAGTAGTCTGAGTAGCACTGTTGGACACTATGACATATGGTCATAAAGATGAGGCTTCCAGGTCAATTCTAACTCCATTTCTTCAAGTCCTATATTTGAGAAATGTGTGGTATCTTCAGAAATATTTACATTCAAGTTCAAGAGGGAAGGCAAGGGAAACAGCACTAGCCTATATAATTTGAGAAGTCTCTTAGATTATCCTGATCAATACATTAAGGGAGCTTCTCATGCTTGGAAATGGGATTTTTGTTAAATTGCTTATGGCTGGTGAGGGGAATATTATTACTCCAAGTAGTCTAACCTCATTAAATTTTTTTCACACACAAAAAAAACACACACAATTTGCAATTTGTTACAAATAATAATACATTTTATGGCTTTTTCAGTCATCCTTAGTGTTCTTTATTTCTCTTCTCTCCTTGTCCCTTTACATATTTCACCATACTTCCTGCTTTTCCCCTTTCTCTGACCTATTTCCTACTGCTGTCCTTTCTACAGCTTCTTCTCCATCCTATATATGGAAAATGTAGCATTGCAGAGAACATACTTCCACATAATAAAGGCTGTATATGACAAGCTCACAACATATGTCAAGCTAAATTTGAAAAAATTCAAAGCCATCACATCAAAGTCAAGAACAATGAAAAACAAACTCTTATCCCCTTCC
Organism: Rhombomys opimus; assembly: GCA_010120015.1. Lineage (NCBI taxonomy): Eukaryota > Metazoa > Chordata > Mammalia > Rodentia > Muridae > Rhombomys > Rhombomys opimus. The sequence goes on from REGO01000516.1 coordinate 57,145, forward strand.
TTTCAACACAGTGATTGGAGAGGTATCTAGAGCAGCAAGACAAGAGAACATAAATAAAAAGTAACAGATAGGAAAATAAGTCAAAATATCCCTATTTGTAGATGAACTGGTATACATAAGTGATCTGAAAACAGCAACATTAAACTTATAGAAATTATTAACATTTTAAGCAAAGTGGCAGGATACAAAATCATCATACAAAAGTCATTGTCTTTCTGTATATTTTATTTCCAATTAAAATAGAAATGAAAGAAATGTGGAATAAAGACAAGGGATATACAGTGTTCCTGGTAATTTAGGTGGAAAGAAAATAAATGATATGTGGAAGAAAAATATTGGAGATAATTTAACTCATTAATTAATATGCTTTTGTTGTAGTTCTCACTAATGAAACAACTGTATGCATGGTAGAAAAGCTATCGGTCACTAGCATATACTTCTTACATCCATTTGTACATATATGAGTATAGGTCAATAAATATGCATATAATGAGAAGAATAATATGGAGTGAGAAAACTTTTAGAATGTGTCAAATAATGGAATCTTTTATAGAATAGTAATATCTTTCAAAAAATGATAGAATTGTATTCATGAGAAGGCAGGTCAGAGAAGATAATGTCAGAAATAATTACTATATTGTTGAGAAAATAACAGTGTGAAATGTACATGGACTATTTTCTGGTAAATGTGTAGAGAGCAATTGTCAGTGTTATTTTCTAACTGCTTGGCTTTTCTCCCCTATAAGATGAAGTGTGTTAGATATTAATGAATAGAAGAAAGTGATTTAGTCAATCTCATCTTCAGAAGGTGGAAATCAGAGCAGAAGTCTATACACCTTGGAGGTACTACAGAATAGTTGTAGGTTTGAGCTGTATATGAATTCCAGTTTGTTCAACTCCTCTCTCTTTCAACTGTCTATGAGAAAGAAATCACATCTTAGATATAATTTCTAACATGAGACAAAATGAATTCAAACACAGGTTATACTTTAACAAATTGTTATTTTCAACTTTTATTAAAAAGAGATTTTTTTCTCATACACTATATCTTGATAACAGTTTCTCATCCCTCTGTTTCTCCCAGATCCTCTCTACAAGCCCTACTATGTGCATCCATTTCCTTTGAGCATGTTCAGGAACAGTATGGCAGGTTCGTGTGGCACTTAGTTTTAGTGTTTTGAGAAACCTCTGGACTTTTTCCTGAGTAGATGCAATAGCTTATATTCCCACAAGCTTGCATAAGTGAGCTCCTTTTGCCATTTCCACCATAGCAGCTGTTGCCATCTATGTTTTGGCCATGGACTATACAACTGGGTAAATGAAATAGTAAAGTTGTTTTAAGTCTACTTTCATTGAAAAATATTTGAAATAAATATATCATTTCTAAACCATACTTTATTATCTACTGTGTCCAGAAGACTAAGTCCAGAATTTTTGCTACAGTTATAAAGCTTGTTTACAGAGAGTTGCTGTTATATCTATGGATAAATTACACAGCCAAATTCTTTGTATTAATCTGCTCATACTGCATAAAATCATGTATGGCATGTACATCATGTGTGTCATGTCTCTCACTAAGAGTGACTGTGAACAGACTAATTATTCCTGGTAAGCCAAAATGATGGTCTGTGATAATAAACACCCACTGTCAAAAAATTATGTTAATTGCTTTTTTGCCCAATGCCGGAATGCTAGTGAATTTAGGTATGCCCTGGTTACTCGCATGCCTCGCTGGGTGCCTGTGCCCATTGATGCCCCTCACGCTATGACTCTCTTCAGAAAGAAAAGGGATCTTGGAATTACAGCCGCCATTGTCACTGCCATCTCATTGGAGCTACCACCGTGGCATTAGCCATGAGTCATACTGTGCAGACTGCTCAGACCCTAAATAATCTTTTAGCCAATGTAGCTCATGCCTTAGATGTACAAAAAGGAATTAATGCTCAACTAAAAGGAGGCTTGATGGTGTTCAACCAGAGGATTGACCTTGTGCAGGAGCAAATTGATACCCTATGGCAAAGTGCTCAACTTGGTTGTCAATGGCAGTATGTTGGACTTTGTGTCACTAGCATACAATATGAGAATGTTTCCCGTGCTGCAAATCTGTCTAAACAATTGTCTAGCTATATTTTAGGTAATTGGACTGGAGAATTCAGTACTACGATGGAGCAGCTGAGAGTGGCCATTGTCACAGTAAATTCTACCAGAGTGGACGCAGGACTAGCCACAGGATTATCATCATGGATTGCTGCAGCCATGAATCATCTGAAGGAATGGGAAGGCATGGGAGCATTAGCAGGCCTTCTGGTGCTGGGCTCCTTGGTTTGCCTGTGGTGTATATGCAAGATTAGAGTCTCACAACAGTGTAATGCAGCCATGACCATTCAGGCCTTTACAGCCATTGAAGCAGGACAGTCTCACCAAGCATGGGAGCTAAAATGTTATGCTCAGGATGCGAGGCTAAGCACTGCACTCAGGGTCAGCTGCTTTCGACCCAGAGAAGAGCATGTCTGATTGCATGCGGGTTGATGCCCCAGGTCCCGCCTCTGAGAAAAAGGTATCGCCCGGGTCTGATGCTCTTTGGGTGGATGACACCTAAATGAACATCGGTATCACAGATCAGACCTCTACTCTTGCCTGATGTTTCTAAAACAAAAAGGGGGAACTGTAGAGAGCTGCGTAATACCGCCTTAAAGATGGAGCTGGTTTCCGCCTTCCACCTTCCCGATGGTGAGTGCTCTCTGTCACAAACAACTCCATATTTGGCTAAGGTTGAGGATCTGGCTTGCTTCCGTGTATGTGGACCTATCTGCATTGCCCACGTGGCATGTTGGGGTTGGCTACCCAGAGGTTATTTAAGCTGTGGGCTGGCTTTCCCCAGGGTCAGAAGATTGTTCAAGGTTCCTGAATAAACGGCATTGAAAAAAAATTATGTTAAAAATAGAAAATTCTTTACAAATTATGTTGAGAATTCATTGACATTTTTCAATGTGATGTGTGGTTTCTTAATTTTTACAATGTTAACCTGATAAACATTATTTCCAATATTTTTCTATATTCTATATTTATTTTGTAGTTAGTATTGAGAAACATTTTAACAAAAGTTTTCTTTTGCTATTATATCATCTGAAATAGTGATACTTTGACTTTTTCCTTTCCAGTTTGTATCTCCTTAAACTCCTTGACTTGTCTTACTGCTCTAGCTAAGACTGAAAGTACTATGTTGAAGAGATAAGAAGAGAGTGGGAAGCCTTGCCTTATCCACGATTTCAGTGGGAATGATTTACATTTCTCTCCATTTATTTAGATGTTGGCTATAGGCTTGCTGTAGATTTTCTTCACTATGTTTAAGCATGTACTTTTTTATCCCTGATCTCTCCAAGACTTTAAACATGAACATGATACAATCCACAGACATAAAGAATCTAAACAAGGAGGACCCTAGGGAAGATGCTTAATCTCATTCAGAAGGGGAAACAGAATAGAGACTGGAAGCTGTTGAAGAGAGGACACAGGATGGGAACCTACCATCTATGTTCTCTAAAAGACTTTATCTTGATGTAAATGGTGCACAGCAGATCTCTGGGTTGGGCTGGTTTGTGAGACTTTTCCAGGAATATACTGGGTGGCCTAAGTCTGTCCCCATTTGCTTCCTTCCCTGTGGGGATTTCTCCCGACAGGGACTCCCAGAAGCAGAAAGACACACACAGTATATACTCATTCATAAAGACATATAATATAAGATAAACCTACTAAAATCTGTACATCTAAAGAAACTAATCAAGAGGAAGTACTCTGGCTAAAACGCTCAATCCCCATCCAGAAAGGTAAAGAGGATGGACATCAGAAAAAGAAGAAAACAGGAAACAACCTAGGAATCTGCCACAGAGGGCCTCTGAAAGGCTCTGCCCTCCAGACTGTCAAAGTAGATACTGAAACTTATGGCCAACTGTTGGGCAGAGTGCATGGAATCTTATGAAAGAAGTAGGAAATAGTAAGATCTGGAGAAGACAGGAACTCCAAAAGGAGAGCAACAGAACCAGAAAATTTGAACACAGGGGTCTTCCCAGAGACTCATACTCCAAATAAGTACCATGCATGGATATAACCTAGAATCCCTGCACAGATGTAGCCCATGGCAGTTCAGTGTCCAATTGGGTTTCATAGTAATTGGAACAGGGACTGCCTCTGACATAAACTGATTGGCCTGCTCTTTGATCACCTCCCCCTGAGGGGGGAGCAGCCTTACCAGGCCACAGAAGATGACAATGCAGCCACTCCTGATGAGATCTGATAGAGTAAGATCAGAAGGAATGAGAGGGGGACCTCCCCTATCAGTGGACTTAGGGAGGGGCATAAGTGAAGAAGGGGGAGGGAAGGTGGGATTAGGAGGGGAGGAGGAGGGAGGGGCTTATGGGGGATACAAAGTGAATAAAGTGTAATTAATAAAAGTTAAAAAAAGACTATTTATCAGGGGATTGGAGCAGATGCTAAGACTCACAGGCAAAACTTGGGAGTCATAGGAAAGAGTTGGGGAGAGAAGGACTCAGAAGAAACAAGAGCTCTGTAAGAAGACAAACAAAGCCACCAAATCTGTGCTCAGGGCAGTCTTTAGACTGATGCAACAACCAAGGACCATGCATAAAGAGGACATAGATTGCCTGCTTAGATGTAGCTATTATGGCAGCTCAGTATCTATGTGGGTACCCTAGTAAAAGAGGCATGGACTGTGTCTGACATAAACCCTATTGCCTACTCTTTGATCACTTCTCTACAGTGGGGGACCTTGCCAAGACACAGAGGAAGCAGATACAGGCAGTCCTAATGAAACTTGATTGGCCAGGGTTAGATAATAGGGGAGGAAAACTTCCACTTTCTGAGGAATAGGAGAGCAGGATAGAGAGGAAGAAAGAAGGAGAGTGGGGTCAGGAAGAGACGAGGGAGAGGTCTACAATCTAGATGTAAAGTGAATTAATTTAAAAAAAATAAATAAGTGTCTGAGTGTCTTGAAGCAAGGACCGGATAATAAATTCATTCAGTAAACAGTTTCTTAAGTGATAATGTCTAAACAGAGAACAAGGCACTTATTGGATCTCTTGTTATAGGACAGCTTCAGAATACTTTGGGACTTTCAAGGTGTTTTTGTATTCTGTTGATACCTAATGTTTTCTCAAGTCACCTACAGTAGTACTAATTAATTGAGTTATTTTCAATAGCATTAGTCTCCATAGAACTCATACTTTCCCTGGACTCAATATTAAGCCTTCTGATCCTCTAAATAAACTAAATAAACTCATTCTGCCCTTTTTTTCTTTTTTTCCCAGTACCACAAGATATTCAACAATACCCATGTCATTCTTTGAATGCTGTACTGTCTTGAAAATTTCTCAGCTCAATATATAAGTTCAGCCTCCTACAGTCTTAGGTTGTGAACAAATGTAGCCAAATTTCAGAAAGATGGCTCATATGGTAAAGGCAGTTGGTGAGCGTAATAACCTAAGTTGAGTTCCAGGGATCCACAGAATGGAGGGATTGAACTCATCTCTATGAGTTGTACTCTGACTTCCACAAGGCACCATTGCATGTGCATTCACATAAACACACAAACACACACACACACACACATACACAAACACACATCAACAATTAAGCAAGCAAACAAACAATAGATAGATAGATAGATAGATAGATAGATAGATAGATAGATTGATTGATAGATAGATAGATTGATAGATAGATAGATTGATAGACAGAGAGAATGTCTAGGCCAGTTAACCCTGGATTGTCTTTTTTCTAAACTGATAATTTATAAATCTGGCCTTTGCTATTCACATTTCAATCAGAATGTTTATCTATGTTAACATCAGAATTATTCATTAATCTTTGATCAATATATTATATAATTTTCCCTAGTCTATTACTTCAAAATTTCCTACTCCCCAAATAGATTTAAATGACTAATGTTCTTTGCTAGTGATCTCTTTATGACTGTGATAAAATAATTTCATATAATGATCTCTGGAAAAGGGGAAAAGGAGAAAAGGGGAAAGGGGGAGAAATATGCCTTTTAGCTCATGATTGTTTGCTTGTATTTCAAGAATGTCCAGCTGGTGCTTTTACTTGTGTGCTGAGGTTAATCCAAAACAACACACTGGAGAGAATGGATTTCAGAAAAGCTGACCAAATCATTGTTTTTCAAAAGGAGAGAGTGAGAGCAAGAGCAGAAGCAAAAGAGACCAAGCAAGAGAGAGAGGTGGTGAGGGAAAGGGAGAGAGAACATGAGCCACAGTGTGTGTCTGCTTGTGTATGTATCTTTGAGTGTCTGTGTAGGAGCGTGTGTGTGTGTGTGTGTGTGTGTGTGTGTGTGTGTATGAGAGAGAGAGAGAGAGAGAGAGAGAGAGAGAGAGAGAGAGGAATGAAGAGAGCTAAGAATGGGAGAATTGTACCTATTCCTTGAGAGTTGAACTAGTTCCCTGTAAGATGATCAATTGGGCAGTATGCCTTTGTCATATGAACTTTAGAGTTACACTGAACATCAAAAACAGTAGCTTGTAATTATGATTGTTTTAAATTTCCTGAAGATATAAATCTCTTTCAAAGGTTCTTGAAAGTTTTCCAAACAAGAACTAATTTTCTCAGTGTCATCTCTCAGATGACAAACCAAAAGGTGCCACCATGTAAGGCACATTGATACTTAACTAGAGGCCCCACTTTGGCCCCAGCCCTCATTTTCAAAACTTATCAGTTTACTCTTTCTGCTGAAAGCTTTACTGTGGCATTACTTCATCAAATTTAGTTTATTTTACAAAATAACTTTTTTTATTTCAATTTGTTTAAAAAAGAGCTTTAGTATAAAAGTACAGATGAATATTATCAATCAGAAATAAATTGTGTTACAATTGTCACTTTTTGTTTCCCTTAATATGTCCTGAAGTGAGTGTCCTTATACAGTTCAATTCTAAGCCTCAATAGGCTGGTTTTAAAAGCTTAGAATAATAGGAAGTGTTTACTTCACTATTTCTGGCCTGTAGCAACTGTGTTCATTTTAATACTTCTGCTTTAATCATAATTGACAGAATTTGCCATGAATATAAAGCAAATACCTTGAAATGAAAATCAATAATAGCAGTATTGAAAATCACGTTCTATTGATATGATTCTGCTTTCAGAATCAGACTTAGCCCACATTTTGAAACTTTAAAAGTAGAATGAAAACAGTTCACAATTACTGTAATTTAGAATTTATCTCACATTCAATTTTGCAATGGGTAGAAAAATAGATGCCTGCATGAAATTGTCCTCACTGTATGTGTTTGGAAGTGTCTTTTAAAATGTAAAATCAACATTGCTATTCTAATCACAGCAAAGCATTTTCCAAAATGTCGTATTAAACTCATTACCTGCAGAATGACAAGGCTCTCCAATATGATTGTTTTTTTTTCTTATAATAAAGGCAAAAATTACCAGGGCTTGTGAGCTTAAAATAAGATATGATTGGAGTTAGATAAATTAGTACTGATGAATATGTATTTCAAATGGTTATGTTTAAAAATATATGTGAACAAGGATACTTTATCTCCATTTTAACCTGTATTTAGCAGAATAAATTTTTATTTTGAACATCTTTATATTATATATATATATATATGAATACTGCTACTAGTAAGGCCACTGCTTCAGGGGGAGGTGATCAAAGAGCAGGCAACCAAGTTGATGACAGTGATTGCCCTTCCTCCCTTTACTAGGTAGCTCACTTGGCCAGAGAGAAAGGATCCAGACAGCGCTGATGAAACCTGATAGGCTAGGGCCAGTAGTAGGGGAGGAGGACCTCCCCTATCAGTGGACTAGGGAAGGGCCATTGTGGGGGTGGGGGGAAGGAAGAATGAAAAAGGGAGGAGATGAAAGAGTGTGCTACAACTGGGATACAAAGTGAATAAAAGTTGTAATAAATAATAATACTAAAGAAAATAATTTAAAATTCTTCTATCAATAAAAAAGAATATTGCTACTAAACTACAATTTTAGAAGAGGGTTAATACAATGTTATAAAGCTAAAGATTCCCAGTTCAGCACTAACTATTTGTTTAAATTATGCTTGTAGTTTTGTCAAAGTTTTATCAAAAATTTTTCATAATTTTTATCAGGCCTTCACTAAACCTTCCAAAAAGGGACTATATTTCCTTGTTCTACCATTAGAATATGGTACTAGATCTTTGCTTTTATTTTCTTATTTAAAGTATGGGAGCCAAGATGGTGGCGCCGGGAGAGCACTGTGTCTGAGAAGCGGGACAGCACTCTCCGTGCAGCGACGAGGAGACTAAACTCTGGGCCCTAAAACTACAGCAATCGTGTTTCCCAGGTGAGGGGAAGCTCCCATGGAGTGGGACTCGGTCTGGTCCACTCTAGGCTGCCCAGCCAGAACCCGGAAGAAATCCCAGGTAACGCGGGCTTTGGGTCTCTGGGCTGGAGCCACAAGTCTATGTGTCCCAATCACTTTTCCAGGCTGATCGGTGGGCACAAGGGTGCCTGAGACTGGGAGTCCCAGTCGCAAGAAAACCCCACGGGGAAGCAAAGTTGCGAGTCTGATCACGGGTCACCCAGTCTTTCCCTGGAAGGTCTTGTGGACCACGGGTACCCGCCGCCATCACAACTGACCTCCCGCTGCGTGGAGAGACTCGCGCCCAGCTCACTGGTACAGACGAGCTGCGCGCCCCAGTACAAAACAGCCTGGGAATCCCTGTTTGGAGAATCCCAACAGGGAAGGAAGAAACCGGGCTGCCTGGGTCATCTGAGCAGCTGCGCGCCCACCTTACCAGTACAGACTAGCTGTGCACCCCAGTGCAACAGAGACTGGGAACCCCTGTCCGGAGATGGCCCCGCAGAGAAGGAAGAAACTGAGCTGCTGGGGTCACCTAGGCTTTGCCTGGGGAGTCTAGCAGACCGCAGATCGCAAACAGGCGAGTACCCCAGCCATCACAGATCCGGGCCCAAGCAGGGAGCACAGAGTTATTGGGAATTCAGCCCCTGTAGACTAGCAGGCTGGCGCACTCTCTGCCAGTCCAGAGGCCTGCTTTGTATCAACTACTCCATACAGACAGAACTGTGTGCCCCAAGACACCAGAGTCTTAGAGTCACTGTCTGGAGAAACCCTCACAAGGAACAAGGAACAAAGCAAAGTGGGCAGACTTAGGCAACCCACTATATCCCCTGGAAAAGGACCCACAGATTGGCCCAACCCAGGGAACTGCTGTGCCTCAGAGAGCCTACTGTTACCAGGACAGCAGTACTCACCCGCCACAGATTACCTCTTGGGTTCTGGGTCACAGAGTCCCAACCTCAAACCTACAAAAGACTGGGAACCCTGAGATCAACCCCCAGATACTGCTCCAAGGGGCAACCAGTTATCCGTAACAAAACTGACCAAACCATGAGACACACAGGTTACAGCAGCTGATCACTAAATTTACAGCAAGAAACCCAGAAGGAGGGCAGCTGTCTCCAGGACTTCTCCTGATGAGAGGAG
>REGO01000516.1:73354-127513 GCA_010120015.1 Rhombomys opimus
GGAAGAGGGACTGCCTCTGACATAATCTGATTGGCCTGCTCTTTGATCACCTCCCCCTGAGGGGGGAGCAGCCTTACCAGGCCACAGTAGAGGACAATGCAGCCACTTTTGATGTGAACTGCTAGACTAAGATCAGAAAAGAGAGGAGAACCTCCCTTAATGGTGGATTTGGGGAGAGGCATGCATGCAGAAATGGGAGAGAGGGTGGGATTGGGAGGGGAGGAGGGAGGGGCTTATGGGGGGATACAAAATGAACAAAGTGTAATCAATAAAAAATTTAAAAAAAAGGATAATGAATAGACCTGATAAGCTAGGAGGTCCTCTGTCTAGGGAAAGGGCAGAGGGAGAGAAGAGGGTGAGTGGGTGGTGCTGGGAGGAGATGAGGGAGGCGGCTGCAGCAGGGATACAAAATAAATAAATTGTAATAAACAAATATATAAATAAAAATTTAGAAAGATACAAATAAAAAGGTATTTTAAAAAAGAAAAATAGATAAAGTATGGCTGTTAGAAAAAAAATATTGGTGATAACTAAATGCACTTTAAAATAAAGTTTAAAGGAAAGTTTATACTTTAAAAATTTATGTTTTATTTGCAACATACATTCACCATCATCTGTAGGTAGCATAATGCTATCTTTAGGTTATGATAATGAGTTTCTCATAGCAGATGACACTATTGTTGCACAGCAGAAAATTTAGGCAAGTTATAAAAAATGTTTTGCATTCAGCTAAATATTTAAAGAAAATAGGAACATTTCAAATGTTTAGTTTAGATGTTTAGTTGGTTGTTTTCAAAGTAGTGAATTTTGTATGAGGTTTCATTTATCTTCAGTACCTGAATAAATGATTGCACATTTTCTTTATCTCCAATCTGTTTTGAAATTATTCTACTTCTTTTCCCTTTTTCCTACCTTACATGGTTGTTGTAATGGTGATTAATATTTACTATTGATATATCTTCTGGTAAAGCTACTCTTAATCCTAAACAGCTGTATAATCAAATCGCCACACAGAGACTATGATTTATTTAATTAACCTAGAACACAATGCTGGGCAATAGTTACTCCATCCTAGACCTCCAAGCCCTCATCGTTTCCTAACATTTAGATTTCCCACATTATACTTGCTTTTGGTGATATATTAGGTCCAGTCCATCTCTCCACATCACTCCGAGCTCTCGCCTCCAGCCTGCTCTCCTAGCTTTCTCCTCTGCCCTTCACTTCTCCTCCTCTGCCTCCCACCTTCCTGTCCTCTGGCTCCTCTCTGTCTTCCTGCTTCCTTTCCATTGAGCAACATTGTGGCTGGTTGCTTTATTTTCTCATGTTTACACAAAGTTGAGACAGGTGATGCTTAGAATAAGTATCACAATGCAATGTCTGGATTGAAAGCAGAGACTGGGAGAGAGAAATCAGCATTTGAGTGAACAAGGGTAAAATGTATACATTCCAAAAGAACATTATACCAACATATGGCCTTGCTCATTTCATTCCTTCAGATTGATGTTTTTCATTCTTCACTTAGTTTTGCTTCTTTAGCTATCTACAACAAATTTAAGCAATATTTTTTTCCTTAAAACATATTTTGTATTGTATTTTTATTTTATAAAATATCTTCTGATCATGGTTTTTTCTTCCACAACTCCTCCCTGATCTTCCCTTCTCTCCACTTACCAAACTACATAACTCTTCTTTCTAGTTTTCACTTTTTTAAAAAAATAAACGGGCATGCTTTTTTAATATTTCTTTGTTATTTGGTTGGTTTTTTTTCCCGTTGGTTTTGTTTATTTGCCCGTTTATTTTTTTTAAAAAAAAGAGTGAAAACTAGAAAGAACAGTAGTGTTTGGTTTTGCCATAGCTCCCTGGGGTATGTAGCCTCAGGTTCTTGGTTTCCCATACTTTATCGGAAATGGGTTCCACCTCATGGAGAGAACATTAAATCAGATCAGATATTGATTGATTACTCCACAAGCTTTGTGCCACCATGTTACTAGCATGAATTACACGTAGACACTATTATGGAACTAAAGGTCTGTGTTTGTTTCTTATTTGGCCGTGTGCAGAGAGCCTTCCAGTATCAAGGATACAGCCAAGATGGGTGAAGGCTCTAGATAGGCATCAGCATAACATCTTTGTGTTCAATGAGCTGTCTAGGTACTGTCTTAGGAATGGATCCTTACTAGAGTTTGCAAAGAGCAGATTGTAGCCTTGGAAACAGCCTCAAATGACAAAGTGTATTTGTGATAGTTTGAAGCATCATTTGATCTAAATAGATAGACTTTGAGGTCAATTCCTATCTTACTGTGGACCTACCACACTGAATTCTGTTTTCTGTAAGATGAAATCTCAAAGCAGTTTTGATTTGTATTTCTCTGATGACTAAGGATGTTGAACATATCTTTAAGTGTTTCTCAGCCACTTGATTTTCCTCTTTTGATAATTCTCTGTTTAGACATGTATGCCATTTTTTAATTGAGCTTTGCTTTTTGATAACTAGTGTTTTGAGTGCTTTTAAATTTTTAAATATTATTAGCAATTTATCAGTTCTATAGTCGGTGATTTTTCCCCAGTCTGTCAGCTTCTGCTTTGTCAGAATGATGGTTTCATATGCTGTACTGAAGCTTTTCAGTTTCATGATGTCTCGTTTCTTAATTGTTGCTATTAGTGCCTGTGCTAATGATGTTCTAATACTTTTCCTGTGTTAATGAGTTCAAGGCTGTTTCCTGTACATTCTTCTATCATGTTTAGTGTGTCTGGTGTTATGTTGCAGTCTTTGATACATTTGGAGTGGAGTATTCTACAGATTGATAAGTATAGATGTATTTGTATTCTTCTATATGTAGCTGATCAATCAGCATTATTTATTGAAGATGCTGTATTTTTTTCAGTGAATATTTATGACTTATTTATTAAAGATCAGGCATATATAAGATTTATGTCATTGTCTTCATTACTATTCCATTGATCAACATGTCTTTTGGTGAGCCAATACCACAGTATTTTTATTATGATATACATTATTCTTATTTTATTATGATATAAACTATTTTTATTATGAAATGCAATTTCAGATCAGGGGTGGTGAAACCACTACTAGTTATTTTATCATTCTGGATTACTTCAGCTACCCTAGGATTCTTTTTCCATATAAGCTGAAAATTGTCATTTGAAGATCTGTGAAGAACTAGCATTGGAATTTCCATGAGGATTACATGGAATCAGTTGATTTTATTTTTTTGGTAGAATGGACACTTTTTCTGTGCTAAATCCTGCTGATCTATTAATGTGGGAAATCTTTTCATGATCTGATATCTTCAATGTCTTTCTTCAAAGAAAAGTTTTTATCATACAAGTCTCAACAATGTTCCTCTGTTTCTATATTGTGGAATAATTTGAGGAGTATTGGTCCTAACTCTTCCTTGAAAGTCACATAGACTTCTTGTGTTAAATCCATCTGGCCCTGTACTTGTTTGGGTTTTTGAATTTGAATTTGGATTTAGAATTTGAATTATTGCTTATATTTCACTACATGTTATATATCTGTTTCAATTGATTATTTATTCTTGATTTACCTTTGGGATGTGTTATGTATAGAATATATACATGTATACAAATACATATATTCTTAAATATATCATACTCAAAATATTTTGGTGGTATCTGGTATCTGTTTTCATCTAGCTTTTAATTTCTAATTTTGTTCAGTTGGATACTTTCTCTCTGTCTTTTAATTTGACCAAGAGTTTGTTAAATTTCTTGATTTATCCAAAGAACCAACAGTTTTTTTTTCATTGATTTTTGTTGTTGTTGTTGTTTGGTTTATTTGGTTTGGTTTGGTTTGTTTGTTTGTTTCTTTCTTTCTTTCTTTCTTTCTTTTCTAATTTTAACCCAGAATTATTATTTGTCATCTATTTCTTTTGGGTGTGATTTCTTTTTCTTTTCAGAGTGTTCACAAGTGCTATTAAATTACTGGTATGAGTGCTCACTCTCTTTTTTTTTTTTGTCTGTTGTGTATGCATACATATACATATATGCATATCAGAGATGCATGCAACTTTTTTGTATAAACTTAACTCTTAGAACTGCCTTCTTTCTGTCATAAGTTTGGGTATATTGTGTTTTCATTTTATTAAATTCTAAGAAACATTTTATTTATTTATTTATTTATTTATTTATTATTACTGAAATGAAAAGTTTATTTTTTTTTTTCTTTTCTTTCTTTATTTTTTATTAATTACAATTTATTCACTTTGTATCCCAGATGTACCCCCCTCATCCCCTTCCAATCCCACCCTCTCTCCCTATTCCCCTCCCATGCCCCTCCCCCAGTCCACTGATAGGGGAGGTCCTCCTCCCCTTCCATCTGACCCTAGCCTATCAGGAGCCTATCAGGTCTCATCAGGACTGGCTCCAATGTCTTCCTCTGTGGCCTGCTAAGGTTGGTCCACATGAACTCAATGGCTGGCTCTTTGAAAAGTTTATTTCAGTGTGTAAATGTGTGTGTGTGTGTGAGAGAGAGAGAGTGTGTGTATTTGTGTGTGTGTGCATGCGAGCATGCACATGTGTCTGTGTGTGTATTCAAAGTGTATTGTGCTAGTGAGGGTGAGGAAAGACAGAACCTTAGCTGGATTGCACAGTACACAGCAGGGCTGAGTGTATGTGGATATGTCATATAGACAAAAGATACAACTGAAATCAATGTTGATGGCACAGAAGGAAGGAAATCCTGTCACCTGAACAAGGGAAAAGTACAGGAGCAACATATACTAGTATCCAGGACTCTGTCTGAGACATTTCTGAGTGAATATGAAAGAAGGTACAACCTTGAGCAACAAAGGGGGATCCACCATATTTGTTTGGAGCTCCAAAGGACTTGTTTTTGCTAAGGTGAAGAAAATGGGGTACATATTTGTTACTCCATACCTTAAAACCTTTCAAAACTTGCATGCTAAATGACTCTAGTTTAAAGATGATAGAGGAGAAAATTTTGATATTTCTGAGAGAATTTGTATAAAAGTAACTTTTATTTTTCAGATTTAATTGTCATCTTGGAATCTTACCGCTGAATAAGCCTACCCTTTCTAGCTCTTCCTGAACTCTGGCTGGCTGGTTAAATTCAGTTGTTCTGGTTCAAACTCCTCTCTAAACTGACTGAGTCAATCTGTTTTCTCTTACCTTCTCACTAAATTGCTCTGCTCAGCCTCACATTAACTCTGATCACTTGTCCTAATCTGGGTCCTTATTCACTGGTTTTAACTGCCTCTGCAGGAACTCAAGAATGAACTCAACTCCACTGTACTGTACTCAGTACACATTTTTCATTCAGTAGTGAGCTGTTCAGTTTCCCTAAGTTTGTAAGATTTCTCTTGTTTCTGCTCTTGTTGATATCTACCTTTATTCTGTCATGGTCACATAGGATGCATGGTGTTATTTCAGTTTTCATGATTTCATGAAACTTGATTTGTGCTCAAATATGAAGTCAATTTTCAAAGAAGTCCATGAGGTGCTGAGGAGAAAGTATATTCTTTTTTTTTTCAGTGATTTTTTTAAACATTTCTTTCTTAAAACATTTTTTATTCAGTAGAGAGTTTGCCAGTTTCCACATTTTATAAGCTTTTTGTTGTTTCTGTTGTTGACGATAGTCAACTTTAATCTGCTGTGGTCTGACAGGATGCATGGAGATGTTTCAGTTTTTTTTAGAACTGTTGAGACTTGTTTTGTGTCCATGTATAGGATAAATTTTGGAGAAAATTCTGTGAGGCACAGGAATTTTGTTCTTTTGTGTTTGGGTGAAATATTTTACAATTTTATAATAGACCAAATGTTTGGTCCATTTTGTATATAACACAGTAGCTCCAGTACTTTTTCAATTTCTCACTGTCAATTTGTAAGTGTGAGTGTGTGATTTAAGCTGTAGTACTGTTAAGGTTTTCCTTTATTTCCTTCTTTTAAATGAAATTGGCTATCCTTGCATTTGGTGCATAGATCTTAATAACTGACATATCCTTTTTGTCAGTGTTTCCTTTAATTAGTGTTTAGTGTTCATCCCTATATTCTAATTAGTTTTGGTTCAAGGCCTATTTTGTAAGATATTAAAATGGCTACATCAGCTTGTTTCTTGGGTCCATTTGCTTGGAATATATTGTTATATCCTTTTACCTTGAGGTAATATCTATTATTAATTTTAAAGTGTTTTTCTTTCTTTTAACTAATTCTTTTTTATTTTTATATTAATTACAATTTATTTGCTTTGTATCCGAGCTGTAGCTGCCTCCCTTATTCTCTCTTAATTTCACCCTCCTACCCTCATCTCCTCCCATACCTGTCTTCAAGTCCACTGATAGGGGAGGTCCTCCTCCCCTTCCATCTGGCCCTAACCTATCAGGTCTTATCACCACTGGCTGCTTTATCCTCCTCTGTGGCCTGGTAAAGCTGCTTACTCCTCAGAGGGAGCTAATCAAAGAGACAGCCACTGAGCTCATGTCAGAGACAGTCCCTGTTCCCCTTACTAGGACACCTACTTGGATACTGAGCTGCCATGGCTACATCTGTGCAGAGGTTCTAGATTATCTCCATGCATGCAGTATCAGTCTCAGAGGATACAGAGCTAAAGAAAGCTCTATAGAGGAATATTGAATGGCAGAGAAACACTTTAAAGAAATGCTCAAGGTCCTTAGTCATAAGGAAAATGCAAATCAAAACAACCCTGAGATTTCACCCTACATCCATCAGAATGGCTAAGAACAAAAACTCAAGTGACAATACATTCTGGAGAGGATGTGGAGAAAGGGTGAATCTTCTTCCTTTGCTGGTAGGGATGTAACCTTGTACAACTACTTTGGAAATCAAGCTGGAGCTTTCTCAGACAATTAGGAATAATGCTTTCTCAAGATACAGCTATACCACTCCTGGGCATATATCCAAAATATTCTCAAGTATACAACAAAAGGACATCTGCTCAACCATGTTCATAGCACATTTGTTTATAATAGCCAGAATCTGGAAACAACCCAGATGTCCCTCAACTGAGGAATGGATACAGAAATTGTAGTACATTTACACAATGGAATACTACTCAGCAATTAAAAACAAGGAAATCATGAAATTTACAGGCAAATGGTGGGAACTAGAAAGGATCATCCTGAGTGAGGTATCCCAGAAGCAGAAAGACACACATAGTATATACTCACTTATAAGTGGATATTAGACATATAATATAGGATAAACATACTAAGATCTGTACAACTAAAAAAGCTAAGCCAGAAGGAGGACCCTAGGTAAGATGATCAATCTTCACTCAGAAAGGCAAATGGGAAGGACATCAGAAGAGGAAGAAAACAGGGAACAGGAAAGGAGGGAGCCTACTACAGAGAGACACTGAAAGACTCTACCCAGCAGGGTATCAAATCAGATGTTGAGGCTCATAACCAAACTTTGGGCAGACTGCAGGGAATCTTATGAAAGAAGGGGTAAATAATAATGACCTGGAGAGGACAGGTGTGTTTCTTAGATACAGCAGGAGTGGATTAAAGTTTTCAGTCATTCTGTTAGTTGGAGTCTTTTTGTTTAGCAGTTGAGACCATTGTTCTCTGATATATTAATAAGCAGTATCTTGGTTTCTGTTAATTTCTTGTTGTGGTAGGAGTGTGTGTTTCCCCTCAGTTGAGTTGCTGGTCTGAAATTATTAATATCTTGAGTAGTTATGTGGGTGTATGGAGTAGGCATGGCAAGCCTGTTTAATTTGAAATTTTCCTCCTACAGCCTTTTACAGGGCTAAATGTATAGATAAATATCATAAAAGGTCTCTTTGTCTCCAACTGTTGTGATTAAAGTTCTGCTGTATATAGTCTGGACTGACACATGTTGTCTGTTGGAGTCTATAAATTGTCTGGTCAGGCCTTTTTAGTGCCTTAATTGAAAAAAATCAGTTATTTTTTTCATTTTTTTAAATTCTTCTTTCATATATTATATCCTATTTTCCCTCCTTCAGTCTCTCCTCTTATCTCCCATATTATTTCATACACCACTCACCCCACCCGCGACCAATCAAAAAAGAGCAAGCTTTCCAGGGACATCAACAAATAAGGCATAACAAGCTACAATAAGAGCAGGCACGTATCATCACATCAACCATCAATGCTTAACAAGGCAACCAAGTAAGAGGAAAAATATTCCAAATGCAGGCAAAGGAGTCACAGCCAGCCCACATTCCCACTGTTGGGAATCCCACCAGAACACTCAATTACACAGCTGTAATATGGATACAAAGGACCTAAGTCAGATCCATACAGGCTCCCTAACTCGGGTCTTGTCAGTTGATTCTGTAGGCCCAGTTTTTGTGGTATCCTTGATTTCTCTGGCTTTTCCACTCCATCCTCCACCTCCTATGCAGTACTCCACAAATAACAATTGACTAATAATTGGCTGTGGGCATCTACATCTGCTCCCATCAGTTGCTGGATGGAGTCAGTCTGGTCTTTCTGAAAATGACTATGCTAGCCTCCAGTACCAGTACATCATGCAGACATGACAAACTCTAGGCTGAAGGTTTTGTGGCTAGGTTGCTGTCTTGATCCCTCCACTTGAAGCCTTGCCTGGTTACAGAAGATGCCTCATTGAGGCTCTGTGTCTCCCATTACTAGGAATCTTTGCTAGTGGCATCATGTAAACTCCATGGAGTTTCCATTGCACAATGCCAACTGTCAATTGCATCTCCTTTCCCAAATTGCAAGTCATTTGAAGCATATTATCTTTTTAAATGTTATGGATTCATGTAAATTATCTTTCTATTTCTTAATTTCAGTGGGTAATCACAAATAAATTATTGCCAATTTTATAAATTTTAATCAGTCATAGAGCTATTCTTTTCCTTTATACTTTATAATTATCTAAAGGCATTTAGAGCTATTATACATGAGAAGTACTATCATACTGTCAACCTGTTTAGGTATCAGTGACTTCACCTCTTTGACATAACTTGGGCAATGTCATTTAAAAATGTGCACTATGAATCATTAATAATCACATGCACGTATTTTAGACAGCACTTGCTTAGGTATGTTAAATGTTGAATGAATAGATAAAGGAAGGTTAAAATAAAAAGTCATTCCAATTAAATTTTGTAGCACCTTCAAAAGTAGAGTTGAAAACTTTTATGTTCAAAGCTGTGGTATTTGCATATTAAATCAAGTACTTTAAAATGATCATTAGCTGTTTTTGTTAGAATTTGCTTTCTCACGTGGAAAAAAAAAGAGACCAGAAGTAATTCAAGCAACCTGTGCTTGAAACCCTTGTCAGGGGATCCATGATATGTTATGATACATGGCAATAGGCACAATATTAAAATGGCAACATCAGTACAGAGCAAATCTGATGAGTGGCTATGGAAGTCTTTTTGAAAGGATTGCTGTCATTTTGATTTTTTTCTTTTTTTTATGTTTTCTTTTTTTAATTTTTATTTTTATCAGTTACATTTTATTAATTCTGTATCCCAGCCATGCCCCGAACCCTCATTCCCTCCCAGTCCCTCCCTCCCTCACTCATCACTACTGTGCCCCTTTCCAAGTCCACTGATAGGGGGGGACCTCCCCCCATTCATCTGATCCTGTTTTATCAGGTATCTTCATTGAGTTCCTGTTAGAAATAGTCCTTGTTCCCCTCACTTTGGGAAACCAATTGGTTACTGAGCTACCACAGGCTACATCTGAGCGGAGGTTTTAGGTTATATCCATACATGGTCCTTGGTTGAATGTCAGTTTCAGAAAAGACCCTGTGCCCAGATATATTTGGTCTTTGTGGAGCTCCTATCCTTTCCCCATCAGACTAACTCCCCTTCTTTCTTATGATTCCCTGTACTCTGCCAAAGGTTTGGTCATGAGTCTTTGCTTTGAAAACACTGCTAGTTAGAAGCTTTCAGATGCGCTCAGTAGACCCCTGTCATGTGTTCAATGCACATCCCATCTGTCTTTCTAAACGAGGATTGATCCTCTTACCCCATGTCCAGTCTCTTGATTATCTTTTTTAGGTGTATAGATTTCATTATGTTTATCATATCTTATAGGTCTATATAAGTGAGTATATACCGTGTTTGTCTTTCTCCTTCTGGGATATTTCACTCAGAATGATGTTTTCTAAATCCCACCATTTGCCTGCAAATTTCATGATTTCCTCCTTTTGGTTGCTGAGTAGTATTCCATTGTGTAGAAATACCATAATTTCTGTACCCATTCTTCCGTTGATGGACATCTGGGTTGTTTCCAGGTTCTGGCTATTACAAATAAAGCTGCTATAAACATGGTTGAACAAGTATCAGCAGGTCACTTGGCAGAGATAGTGGAATCCTGCCTCTGCTCTCTGGTTTGGCCCTGCTTCTTAGATGTGCCCCACCAGTTCTGTGCTGCTGTCACTGCCAGGTTCTGAGGTCTTGCTGCTGCTGGAGATTGCAGGGTGGTCACGTCAGTGGTGAACGGCGTAACCAGGCTCTCTCTGTTCTCTGGTTTGGCCCTGGTTAGTCATAAACTGGAGGGCTGTTGTGTCCCGACAGCTCAGTGCTGCCCCGCCGCCAAGTCCCACTGTAACTGGTGACTGGGTCGCTAGTCCCAATGCTTTCTGGGAAGTCCTGGATTGTCTTCACTGTGCTCTCCAAGCTTGGGAGGCCCAGCACCTGGTGTATCTAGGTTGTATGACGTTTCTGCCTGGTTTTGGTGAATATATGGTGTATTCTCTGTCACTGTGGGATTGGGCGGGCCGCACTGATGGCGATCCTGCGGAGCTAGTATGGCGTCCAGCAGACTTGGGCCCTGGGGGGATGGTGTAGCCGCCAGGCGGATCTGGGACTCCGGGACATGTACTGCTGATCTTTGCCTGCCGCCAAAGGGCTTGGAGCTCTGCCCCAGCCCCAGCGGCTGTATACCTCAGCCAGTTAGGTCTGCTCTGAGAAAGACCAGTCAGCTGTGCCGCTGTGCCGAGGTGGAGGGAGGTCTGGGGGAGGGGAGTGCCGCGAGATCAAAGGGTAGTTTCTCTCCTTCCCCAAACAAGTCCCCGGGTGACCCGAGACCAAAGTTTTCACCTCCTGTGATGTTCCCTGTCGGTCTAGAAATCTCCACCGTTGTCTTCCTGGGTTAGAGGTCCTTCCATTCACCAACTCAGAAGTTCGGGTATTCCACCGCTCAGAAATGGTGTGTGCTCGTCGCCATCTTGGCTCCGCCCCCTCTTGATTTTTTTCTAAAATAAACTTTTATACTTATGTTTTTTAAACAATGAAACAGAAGCCATATCTTATAAATTCATTCTAAATACACAAAATTCTCTTTTTGCAAAAGTTACAGAATAAAATTTTATATTCTCTTTATAGAATAAAAGTGAGAGAAATAATTTATTGATAAACAGTGTGATACAGCTCTTAAGTAATAAATTCCAGATCTAAAAATTGGATAAGCAGTTATGTGAACCCCCTTTTCATGGTAAGTGTACCTACCATCCCTCATCAAATAAGCTTCTCTTTAAAATAAATGGAGACCATCATGGAAAACACTATCTGCATTTTAAAAGACAACATAAAGAAGACCAGAACAATAGTAATATCAATAGACATGTTAATGGGGAAGGGGACATTTCATGGAGTCTTAATCTTCTCTAAAGAGCTATAGGAACCTACTGACAAAAAGGAGGGCTGTTAGTCTCTCCCAGGGATGAGTTTCCTTACTAGTTTTGTAATTCAGAGTGATTGATATTGACACCATCTACACAAATAAATGTAATCAAGGAGAAAGAGGTTGTCAACTTGAGAGTAGAGCATGGAAGGATTTCAGGGATATTGCTGTGAGGGAATGAAAGGAAAAAAGTGAGGGGAAATGTAGGCATACATTTATCTATTTTATTTGGGTTCTTACACCTCTACATCCCTTCCAACCTCCTAAAACTAGGTAGGAGAGAAAAAAAAAAGGTTAGAAAGGAAAGGGGACAGAGACCTTTTTACACTTAGTTTATTTGGGCAATTCCAATATTGATAGTCAGCATATCCAGAAATCCAGCAGCAGGACAAACCAGCAACAACCTTCTTCCTCCTTGGACTCCTCTTCCTCTCAGTGCTCTGGAGTTTATATCCTCTCAGAGTCTTCAGCATTAAACTATCTGCAGCTGTCAAAGATCATGTCCTTATTCGAGCCGGCACTAGGCAATCAGAGTTAACAGCTGTGGACAAACTAAAAGCAGCCCTATATCCCACACTTGGGATTAATCCAAAACATTAACATAACATAACTCAGTTTTTAAAGAAAACTTCATTACAGGGAGATATGGTATAATTCTCTTTCAAATAAAACCATAAAGAAAAAGTAAAATGCAACAAGAATATATCAATAAAGTTAACTTTATACTTTGAAGATTTCCAGGAAAAAAAAAAAGATTTTAAGTAGTTTATAAATAAATTCAAATAAATAAAAACTGAACTGATTAGTATTATATTAAAACATGATAATACTAATGATATTCGGAAAGATTTTTGTACTCTAGTTTTATATTCATTAATTGTGATCATAGCATATAATGGAGAATCATCATTTAGAAACAACTTTTCACTATTGAATATAATAATAACATACGGCTCTCCATGAAGAAAGCCAACATAAAAATGAAATTATGATGTTTATTGCAAATATCTTTGTGTAAGATCAAGAGATGAAGAGGTAAATAGTAAAATAAGCTAAGGTCCCTTGATTTCTTTTTTTTTCTCCAAAGACAATTTTAAACGTGTTAAAAATTGGTTATGGTTACTTTCAACTGTCATTACTCTGTATATTCCCTTCACACACCTGCTGACCCTCCTTCTTTGAGACAATTATGATACTTCCTTTCATTTTTCTCTGTCTGTCTCTGTCTCTCTGTCTCCGTCTCTGTCTCTTTCTCTTTCTCTGTACTCACTTAGGACTTCTGTAGGAAGTAACTGCTTACACATATACATTATTAAAGCGATTATCTTGTATCCAATGGATAACATTTCATAACATTCCTATAAATCCTCTGGTTTATAAGTAATTATTTTTATACATAAAGATTATTCTTCTCAGCCTTTGTCAGAGAAGTTTCTTTTTACTGTGGGCAGTAATTAATGCTAAGACTCATAGCTGTCCAAAGTTCTAAGAGTAAGTCACTAATGAGGTCTGATCTCTAAATCTCATCTGTATTACCTACTCCAAACCTTGGGGAATTTTTTGGGAGAGGAATAAAAAGACTGAAAGAGAAGTGCCATTTTCTGAAGAAGTGTCATTTGGCATTGGACTAAATAGTAGAACCCTAAAAGAACCGAGGAAGCAAGGCTCTGTGTCTTAGAGAAGAGCTGTTCAAACACAGGAACCAGCAATTTTTATGAAAAGAAAATATATTGAGTTACAATTGAAACAAAAGAAGAGTACAATGTTGCAATCAATTGGATAAATGGTTATGACCTCACTATAACTTCACACAGTCAGATGAAAAGAAAGTTGTGTAGAAAACAGAACAACTTTACTGAAAAAATTTTCTAAGGAGAACAGACTTTGAGTGAAATGAGTGAAAGAAAAATTGAATCAAGAATAGCTAATTTTTTTTTCTATATGATTATGTTTACAGTTTCAGTTACGGGAAAAGTTTGAAAAGTTGGAAAAGTCTTTCAAAGAAATTACTGATATAGGCCAAGGAAAAAATGAGCCTCTGGTAGGGATAATAACCATAACTTGCATAAAAGGAGACATAGCTGTGATACTGTGCATGGTGAGTTATACATGTAGAAGAACAGAACATGTGACTGAGATTTAAACAGCGGGATAATGAAATTGAATGCTAATCTTATAAAAACTAAAGTATATATATTTTCATACAAAATTAATTTTATTAATACTTTCTGCTGAATTTCCAGTGTTTCTTGGAAAACAAATAGCTTAATGAACAAATCTGAAATGAATGAATATTCTCTTTCATTGTCAACCAAGAATAAGTTAAATACAAAATTTACATAATTTTCACAGCAGATATCTGGAACAGGCTTGAATGAGCCAAATTTCCATCTTTGAGGCAGAGTTGAGGCACAATGTTCTCTACAGTAAGACACATAAATATATTCAAATTTGGACAGGCTGTCTATCACTTCACAGTTTATAGTTGTCAGTTATGATATACTTAAATGCACTTGTGAGTACAGATAACAGTAAGAAGTCTCCATATAGAAAGGCATTAATGACCCCAAACCCAAGATTTTTAAGCATAATTCAAAAAAAAAAGTAATAAGTTAAAAAAGCCTTGGCAGAGCCAAGACTCTATTAGTGACTATGGGATTATCTTACAGACATTTTACATCATATCTTACTAAGTTTAATTTTATGTTTTTAAACTATTTTAAATGAAAAACAGAGTGTTCATGTATTTATTGTATGCAATCTATATTAAATAAAACTAGATTTTAAACCCCTCATACATACTTGTCAGTGTATAAGCCTAAAGCGTTTGAAATCTATTTCATCAGTTTTAAATCTGAACCTAGTTAAATAAACCATAATGTCAAATTTCATTCTAATTGTTAGATATATATGATGAAAAAGCAAAACTAATCAAGTGTTGATCAAAATTCAGAGGATAGGAAACCTTTGTATGTTGTAACTTACTGAAGTCATTAAGAGAAACAATATGGAATTTCTTAAATGTTAAAGTGGAAAGATGATATAATATACATCATCACACCTGAGTGTATATGGGAAGACATGAAATCAATATATGAAAGACATATCTGTACCTGCTGATTTGCTCTAATACTCATTGAACTAGACAAGGTAGAAAATCTGCCTAATTATTCATTAATGAATAAGTTGATAAATATAAAAACATTGACTAAATAATGTAGTACTATTCAGCAAATGTTGAGACTTATGGCCAAAATTTGGGCAGAATGCAAAGAATCTTACGAAAGAAGTGGGATATAATAAGATCTGGAGAGGACAGGAACTCCACAAGGAGAGCAACAGAACCAAAATTTTGAACATAGGGGTCTTTCCTGAGACTCATACTCCAACCAAGTACCATGCATGGAGATAACCTAGAACACCTGCACAGATGTAGCCCATGGCAGTTCAGTGTCCAACTGGGTTCCATAGTAATGGGAACAGGGGCTGCTTCTGACATGAACTGATTGGACTGCTTTTTGATCACCTCCTCCTGAGGGGGGAGCAGCCTTATCAGGCCACAGAGGAAGACAATGCAGCCACTCCTGATGAGCCCTAACAGACTAGGATCAGAAGGAAGAAAAAGAAACCCTCCTCTAACACTGGACTTGGGGAGGGGCATTCCTGGAGAAGTGGGAGAAAGGGAGGGATTGGGAGGGGAGGAGGGAGGGAACTAGAGGAGGGATACAATGTAAATAAAATATAATTAAAAATAAAATTTAAAAAAGGAAAGAACGAAAGACCCACTATCATTTTTGAACAATAGAATGAAACAAAACAATCTTGTATTAATTGAATTAGCTAGACAAATAATGACAATGAATAAAATTTAAGTTACTTGTGAAATATAAAAAGGAAATAAAATATAGTTTAATGGTTAATATAGGCAGGATGGTGATAGGATCTAGACAGATTTTGAATAAAAATTGAAATTAATGTGTTAGACAGATTATGCCCTGGGTTAGATGATAGATAATAATCAGATTGTTTTGGTTGAAAGTAAGATATTCATCCTACATATGGGCATCAGCATCCAATGGGCTGGGACTTCTGGATAAATTAAAGAAAGCAAACTGAACACAAACACTCATACTATTCTGTTTCTTTTGGCAGAGGCCTTATGACCAGTTGTTTTCCCACCAAAATGGACTATATTTTCAAACTGAAATAAATGCAATGTTATTCTTAACTTTTTTTCAGATACTACCTTATAGCAACAAAATAAATTAATATTAAATTATATTAAGGCACTTAGTGCTATGAACTTTCCTCTTAGCACTACTTTTATTGTGTCCCGTAAGTTTGAATATGTTTTGCATTCATTTACATTGAATTCTAGGAGGTCATTTTTTTTTCTTTATTTCTACATTGACCCAGTAGTCACTCAGCAGAGAGTTTTCCAGATTCCACAACTTTGCAGGCTTTCTGTTGTTTCCATTGTTGTTGAAAGTGAGCTCTAATTTGTGATAATGCCTGATAGAATATGGGGAATTGTTTCCATTTTCTTGTGTCTTTTGAGGCTGGCTTTTTGACCAGGTCTGTAGTCAGTTTGGAGAAAGTTCTGTGACATTCTGAGAAGAAAGTCTATTATTTTAAGGTTGGGTGAAAAGTTCTTTAGATATCTATTAGTTCCCTTTTAGTGATAACATCTGTTATATCCCTTATTTTACTGTTATTATTTTTTTTTTAATTTTTCTGGATACCTGTCCATTTGTTAGAGTGGGGTATTGAATCTCAAAGTATTATTGTGTGCGATCTGATGCGTTATCTAAGTGTAAGTACTGTTTCTTTTAGAAGTGTGGGTTCTCTTGAGATTGGGGAACAGACATTGAGAATTGAGATGCTAACGTGGCGATGAGTGTGGCTCTCCTTCCCCACCTCTTTTACTTATTGAAAGTCTACTTTGTTAGATATTTAAATAGCAATATGATCGCGGGCTCTAGACAGAATGAGATGACTTGCACCTAGTTCTTCATATGTATGTCATTTATTATATTTGAGTATTTCTTTTAATAAAATGTGATAGCTTTGGTCTATTTATTTATTAATTTATTGAAACATGTCTCACTACTAAGGCTGCCCTGAACTCATGCAATTCAGGATTGTGCTAAACTTTTAAAGTTAATTAAACTTCCCCACTAACTGAGAATACACACTGGAGCTGAGTCAATATACACAGGTTTTAGGGCTAAATTCAAAAAATTATTATATAATTAATGCTTGTGCATATTAACATAGATAATAGAATTTTATTTAAAAGAGAAATCAAGTTAACATCTATTCTCATTCTTCATCAAATTACTATAAGGGTCACTGTTTGCCTTAATTTTTTTTTTGTCTTTTTTAAATTTATTTTTATTTTTTTATTCACTTTACAGCCCAATAAATTCTTATTTCATGCTTTTCTTGTAATTATTTTCTTCTTTGTTTTTCTGCTAAAGCTCCTTCCTCTTTTTTTTCTTTTTGATATAAAACAGTGTTTATTAGATTGTTAAATAATTTCACAGCTCAATAAAAACAATAATACTGCTTTGCTAAAAATAAAAAAACCCAATTTACATTTAAGAAACTAAGAAAAATTTGGTATATGAATACAGTCAGCCATATAAGCTGAAGTTTGATCACGAAATTCAAAAACTATCAATTACTTCTCTGCTATCTCAGAAAAGCCAAAAACCAGAAACTTACTGTTAACAAAATAAATAAATAAATAAACAAACAAAGAAATAAATACATAAGAAGAAGGGAGGATGCCTGTAAACGACCGCGTAACCGTCTCGCCAGCAAGAAGGCACACGGACGACAGGATCCTTCTGCAGCAGGCTTTATTATTCCGCAATGAATGGAGGAAGACGCGCAGCCCCAAGATGGCGCTGCTTAAATAAGCCCCGACCGCACTTATGTGACGTGGAGTGACGTGTCATACCCTGATTGACTGCTTACTCTTACCCGTCTGACGGCCCGGGGTGGGGCTGTGGCTTGGCGCGCATTTGCAAGTGCACATGTGCTCTCAGAGGCTGTTACCAGTATAGAGACAGGATGCCGGCGCCATCTTGTAATGGCGTCTGAACCTCGGCTCTCTACAGATGCCTAAATCTCATTCAGAATCGCAAACAGGATAGACACCAGAAGCAGTGGAAGAGAGGAAACAGGATGGGAGTCTACCATAGACGGTCCTCTGAAAAGATTCACCCAACAGGGGATCAAAGCAGATATTGAGACTAAGGTTCAAACTTAGGACAGAGCACAGGGAGTCTTAAAAAGGAAGAAACTGGTGGAAGCAGAACTCCATAGAAGGAACAGGAGCCTCACAAGCTGACCACCAAAACTAAAAGATCTGAGCCCAGGGAGTTTTGCAGAGACTGATGAACCAACAGAGGACCATGCATGGAGAGGACCTAGTCTGCCTGCTCAGATATGGCCCACTGGCAGTTCGGTCTCCTTGTGGATATCTGAGTGATGGGAGCAGGAGCTGTCTCTATCATGAACTCAGTTGACTGCTCTTTTATTAATTGCTTTTGATGATGCAGCCTTGCCAGGCTACTAAGGAAGAAGATCCAGGCAGTCCTGATGAGACTTAACAAGCTATAGGCAGATGGCAATAGTGGAGAACTCCACCTTTCAGTGGACTACGGGGAAAGGGAGAGGGAGGGTGTGACTGGGAGAAATGAGCGAAAGGGCTTCAATCAGGATATATAATGAATAAATAGTGAAGAAAAAAATTAAAATTTAAACTTACAAAAAGAAGGAAGAAAGAATACTATGCATTGTTCCTAAAGCTTAATAATTTTGAGAATTTGAAATGAATCCCTAGTAACATTTTTAATTCTTTCTGAAAATTTTTTATTATCATTTATTACAATTTATTCAATTTGTATGCCAGTGTGTTCCCCTCCCTCTTCTCCTGCCAATCTCACCTTCTCTCCCTCTTCTTCCCCTGTGCCCATCCCCTAGTCCTGCCTTTCTCTCTGACCTTAGATTATCAGGTCTCATCAGGACTGGTTGCACTGTCTTCCTCTGTGACCTGGCAAGGCTGCACCTGCCAGGAAGAGGTGATCAGAGAGTCAGTCACAGAGTTAATGTCAGAAAAAAACCTGCTTCCCTTATTAGGGAACCCACTTGGAGACTGAGTCTATGGGCTACATCTGAGCCGGGTTTTATGTCCTCCCCATGCATTGTCCTAGTAACATTTTTATACAGAAAATATTCTGCATAATAAAATTTAAAACCAATTAATTAGTGTTCTCTATTGTTCCAACATGGAGAAGCATAAAATAATAAAGAGAGAAAATTTTAAGTCATAATTATTGTCCATTCCTACTATGAAAAGTAACTATTCTGTTCTCGTTTGTAAATATGTGGAAGGGAGAACAAGCTACCTTCTACTAAAAGTAAATGTTCATTAGAGGGAAGAAAAAACTATACAGTAAACACTTTAGTTTAACCTGACAATGGCTTAAAAAACTAGCACATTACAGAAGCATTCTGTTAAATTCTAGCTACTTTATCAGGATATATTAAAGAAGTTAATGTAAGTAGAAATAGCACATTTGGTTTATTGCAGTGCAATTTTGATCCAGTTGTCTTCTCTTTGTGTGATGCTGCCTATAGCAGGTGCTATGCCACAATTAATGTAACTAATAATTACAATTAAGTAAGGCTTTGCTAGGTGCAGGCACTTTACATGAATACTCTAGTATAATCACCACATCAAGCTAGTTCTATTAAAACTGCATGAGTAGTAAAGAGAAGAACTGTAGCTGAATACCAGGGACTTTGCCCTTCCAAGCTGTTATACTGTCCAGTTTGGGAATCATTAAGATTAGAAACAGGAGAGTAAATGTTACACACTTGACAAGGAGTATTCTGTTGCGGTTTTTGCCTTATTTACATTTTATACCACTGTGACACTTAATAAATGTAATATGTGTTAGTCCTAATAGCTGAATTTTATAGAATATTTTAGTTGTGCTAACATGACATGATGAATAAATTAAATGAGCCATGTATATGTCCAATATTTGTTCACAGATATGTGCTTTGTTAGTTACATAGATGAAAATATTATAAGCACATAAATGTAGGTAGTAATAATTGAAGAATACAAGAACATAACTTTGAAAAAGAGCAAGTGAAAGAGATGCATATCAGGATTTGGAATGAGGGAAACAAGGAGAAAATAATTCAATTACATCATTATATAAAAAAATAGAGATGAAAAGTATTTTAATACAGATTGGTATTCAAGAAAATGACAGTAAAATCAGAACTTTGGAAGAGGAGGCAGATTAGGAGTTCAGTATAAAGAAATTCTGATGCCAAACTGAGTTATCTAAGAGAATTCCTGAAAACAAAACAGAATAAACAGAAACTGGTTAAACACATAGAAAACCTAAAAACATTAATTTTAATCTCAGTTTTTATATATTCATATATAAAAATTATTGAAGCATAATATTCACAATATGTCATAACTCTTTAAGTTTTGTCTTTCATATTTTTAATTATTTATTCATTTATTTATTTGTGTGTGTATATGTGTGTGAGAGGTCCATTTGAGTCAGAGCCTCTGTAAGTGCCTTTATTTCCCTGTTTGGTTTCTTTCTAGATGATCTGTCCCAGATCATCTGGGGGATGATAGTGATAGTGGGATGTTGAAGTCTCCCACTATTAAGGTGTGGGATTGATGTGTGATTTAAGCTTTAATAAATGTTTCATTTACAAATGCAGGCGCTCTTGTATTTGGGGCATAGATGTTCAGAATTGTGATGTCCTCTTGGTGGATTTATCCTTTTATGAGAATAAAGTGACATTTCTCATCTTTTTTTGATTACTTTTGGTTGAAAATCTATTTTATTAGATATTAGAATGACTACTCCAGCTTGTTTTCTGCGTCTATTTGCTTGGAAAACATTTTTCCAGCCCTTTACTCTGAGGTAGTGTTCATCTTTGTTGCATAGGAGTGTTTCTTTGATGCAGCAGAATGTTGGATCCTGTTTCCACACCCAATCTGTTAGTCTGTGGTCTGTGTCTCTCTCTCTCTCTTTTTAACTTTTATTATTTACACTTTATTCACTTTCTATCCCCCTATAAACCCCTCCCTCTTTCCCTCCTAATACCACCTTCCTTCCCCCTTCTTCATGCACACCTCTCCCTAAGTCCACTGATAGGGGAGGTCCTCCTCTCCTTCCTTCTGATCTTAGTCTATCAAATCTCATCAGGAGTGCCTGCATTGTCATCATTTGTGGCCTGGTAAGTTTGCTCCCCCTCAGGGGGAGGTGATCAAAGAGCAGGCCAATCAGTTTATGTCAGAGGCAGTCCCTCTTACCATTACTATGGAACTCACTTGGACACTGAGGAGAGCAACAGAACCAGAAAATTTGAATACAGGGATCTTTCCAGAGACTCATACTCCAACCAAGTACCATGCATGGAGATAACCTAGAACTCCTGCACAGATGTAGCCCATGGCAGTCTGTGTCTGTTTATTGACGAGTTGAGTCCATTGATGTGGAGGGGTAACAGTGCCCAATGAATATTAGTTCCTTTTATTGTGGAGTTGGTGGTCTTACTGTGATTCATTGCTTGTTTTCTTTTAATTTTTTTTTTGGAAAATTATCTGTATCCTATGTTGTCTTGGGTATAGTTGTTTTCCTTGGATTGTAGTTTTCCTTCTAGTATCTTCTGTAAGACTGGTTTACTGTGAAGATATTGTTTAAATTACTTTTGTCATGGAATATTTTGTTTTCTCCATTTGTGTTCATTGAAAGCTTTGCTGGGTATAGTAGTCTGGGTTGGCATCTGTGTTCCCTTAAAGTCTGCATGATATCTGCCCAGGCCCTTCTGGCTTTCACAGTTTCTGATGAGAAGTCTGGTGTGATTCTGATAGGTCTACCTTTGTATGTTACTTGGCCTTTTTCCCTTGCTGCTTTTATTATCTTTTCTTTGTTCTGTAGATATATAGATACTTGATTTTTGCCAAAAAAGCCAAAATCATTCAGTGGAAAAAAAGACAGCATCTTCAACAAATGGTTCTGGTCCAACTGGATGTTTACATGCAGAAAAATGAAAATAGATCCATACTTACACTGTGAAAAAAAGGTAAAGTCCATGTGGATCAACATAAAACCAGAAACATTAAATTGGTTAGAAGAAAAAGTGGGGAAGAGCCTGGAACTCATTGGCACAGGAGACAACTTCCTGAACAGAACACCAACAGCATAGGCTCTAATGAGCCATAAGTTTGTTTAAATTATGAAGAAAGCCTAAGAACGTGATCATGTTAAATTTTTCTTCTGGTGCCTTTCAGTTGAAAACTTGTTTTTATTTCTTGTATTTTATAAGTAGTGCTAAAATAAACATGAGTATATAGATACCTAGTTGATAAACTGATCTCTATTCCCTTGTATATGTGTTGATGACTGAAGATAGTAGGTGAATCAATCAGTAGTTCCCTCATTTGTTCTCATCATTTCAATGAAATATGTTTTCGTTGAAATAAGTTCTCTAAATCAAATGGGAACTCATTGATATTCCTAGTTTCAATGATTGACCAGCTCTGGGTACTCCTCTTTCTCCCAGCTTTCCAGAATTAGATTAACAGGTGGTCTGGTGCATCTATCTGCCATTTACATAGATCCTTGGACCTAAAATTTAGTACTTGCAGTTTTATGGTGAATGATCTTCCCAGCCCTGTGAGTACTCCAAATGTTTTAATATATGATCAGTTAACTCATCTGAAATCAAAATCAGTAAAAACATCAAATTTATTAACAAGAAAACTAAATTTCAGTTTTGGAAAAGAAAAGTTACTGAATAGAAGTTTTATTGATGTTAATTTTAATAAATCATACAGTAACAATCATGAAATTAATGGAAAATAAATGAAGTCAGACATTTGTTCCAAGTAATCTGATCCAGTCAGTACACTTATGTTTAGCATTACAATACTGTTCCATTTCTCAACAGCATTTTATTTAAAAAGCAATGCTTATTTTTAAATTTCTTGAGTTCTTTATATATTCTGGATATTAGCTCCCTGTCAGATAAAAGGTTGGTGAAGAATCTTTCCCAGTCTGTAGGCAGTCGTTTTGTTCTGATGACAGTATCCTTTGTTTTAGAGAAACTTTTCAGTTTCATGAGGTCCCATTTATTGATTGTTGCTCTTAGAGCCTGTGCTGTTGGTGATCTGTTCAGGAAGTTGTCTCCTGTGTCAATGAGGTCAAGGCTCTTACATACTTTAA
Source organism: Rhombomys opimus (assembly GCA_010120015.1). Taxonomy (NCBI): domain Eukaryota; kingdom Metazoa; phylum Chordata; class Mammalia; order Rodentia; family Muridae; genus Rhombomys; species Rhombomys opimus. Next base: position 96,285 of record REGO01000516.1, read on the forward strand.
CATCTAACAGATTCAGTGTGTCTGGTTTTATATTGAGGTCTTTGATCCACTTGGACTTTAGTTTTGTGCAGGGTGATAATTATGGATCTATTTGCATTTTCTACATGTAGACATCTACTTTGACCAGCATCATTCCTTGAAGATGGGACCTTTTTACCACTGTATGGTTTAAAAAGCAACAAATTAAGTGCAGAGTTAAACAGAGAATTCTCAACAGAAGAATATCAAATGGTCGTGAAACACTTCAGATATGTTCAAGGTCCATCAGGGAAATGCAAATGAAAATAACCATGAGATTTTATCTTATACCTATTAAAATGGCTAAGATCAAAAATTAAAGTGACATCACAAGCTGGAGAGGGTGTGGAGAAAGGGGAACCCTCCTCCACTGTTGGTAGGAAAATAAGCTTGTAAAACTACTTTGGAAATCAATCCAGGGCTTTCTCAGGCAATTAGAAATAGTGCTTCCTCACGATCCAGCCATACCACTCCTAAGCATATATCCAAAATATGCTCATGTATACAAGGACATTTGTTCAACTATGTATGAAGAAGCTTTATTTGTAATATCAAGAAGCTGGAAACAGCCCAGATGTCCCTCAATGAAAGAATGGATACAGAAATTGCAGTACATTTACACAATGGAATACTTCTCAGCAATTAAAAACAAGGAAATCATGAAATTTGCAGGCAAATGGTGGTAACTGGAGAAGATCATCCTGACTGAGGTATCTCAAAAGCAGAAAGACACACACGGTATATATTCACTTATAAGTCGATATTAGACATATAATATAGGATAAACATACTAAAATCTGTATACCTAAAGAAGCTAAGCAAGAAGGAGGAACCTGGGTAAGATGATCAATCATCATTCAGAAAGACAAATGGGATGGACATCAGAAGAGGGACAAAACAGGGAGGACAGTAGCCTGCCACAGAGGGCCTCTGAAAGGCTCTAACAGCAGGTTATTGAAGCAGATGCTGAGACTTATAGCCAAACTTTGGACAGAGTGCAGTGAATCTTATGAAACAAATGGGAAATGAAAGACATGGAGGGGACAGGAGCTCCATAAGGAGAGCAACAGCACCAAAATATCTGGGCCCAGGGGTCTTTTCTGGGACTGCTACTCCAAAGAAGGTCCGTGCTTGGAGATAACCTACAACTCCTGTTCAGGTGTAGCCCATGGCAGCTCAGTCTCAAAGTGGTTTTCCTAGTAAGTGGAACAGAAGCTGTCTCTGACATGAACTCAGTGGCTGGCTCTTTGATCACCTCCCTCTGATGAGGAAAGAGCCTTACCAGACTGCAGATGAAGACAATGCAGCCAGTCCTTATAAGACCTGATAGGTTAGGGTCAGATGTAAGGGAAGGAGGACCGGCCTTCTAGTGGACAAGGAGAGGGGCATAAGGGAAGAAGAGGGAGGAATGCTGGGTTTGGGAGATAACATGAAAATTCAATGTAAATTCAGATCATTGTTTTATAAAGCTATAAATATAAAATAAATCTATCTTATTTTTTAAATTTTTTAATAACAACAAATAATGATGTAATATAATCAAGAAACCAGTTATTTACCTACTTCTGGAACTATAAAACAGAAGAACAATGCTAAATATATCATTGTACTTTAATGACTAATATTTTCCGTTTACGTAGGTTATAACTCATACTAACATCTTTTAAAATATGTAGAGTGCTACACTAAGGGACTCTAATGTTACTCATTACCAACAGACACATTTTGTTTTCAAGAGATAAATGAGGTATATACAGAACTACAATTTAATCAAGTGAGAAGGTGAGCAATGAAGATATTGCTAAATTTGAAAGCAATTAGAGTACTTATAATTTCAGAAATACTGGAATTTTGCACTGTTTAATGTCAGAATATGAACCAGTAATTAAATGTAAATAACATTGGTAAAGTGTGTCTCTCAGCCAAGTATAGATTAATGATATTTAGTAATAACTTTAGAACTAGTTTTCACAAAATATTTTTAAAAAATTTTTAAATATTTCTCTTCAGAAAATGTAATAAATCTGTTCTTACAGTGAATAAAAATTCTCTAGATTCTTATTTATTGGTATATAGCAATAGTTGCATTATAATGTCATAGAACAATCACTCATTATATTTTTATACCATGTTAGAATACAAAAATAAGTTATTAGTAACTATTGACAACCATACAAATAAATGAGCTTTGTTCAATGAAAATAATGCAGATTTCATAAATTTTTCAATATTTCTGAAATTAGTATTATGAATTGCATCTCACTGGGAACTTGCTAGTCTGAGGAGCTGGGTAGCTTAAGTTCCACCCCTTCTTCGGGTCTTCTTTCTTCTCTTTCTCTTTGTTTCTTTTTCCAACGAGAGAGTCACACCAGGTAATAAATCTTTTTTTTTCTTTTTTTAATTAATTTATTTTTTTTATAAATTACAGTTTATTCACTTTGTATCCCAGCTGTAGCCTCCTCTCTCACCCCCCCCCAATCCCACCCTCTCTCCTTCATCTCCTCACATGCCACTCCTCAAGTCCACTGGTAGGAGACATCCTCCTCTCCTTCCTTCTGAGACTGATACTTCAACCAAGGACCATACATGGAGATAACCCCTGCACAGATGCAGCCCATGGCAGCTCAGTTTCCAAGCGGGTTCCCTACTCATGGGAACAGGGGCTATCTCAAAAAAGAGATATTATTGGGAGGAGGGGCTAATCCAGGAATGGCTGCCTCTGCCCTCAGGAGAAGGCAGCAGGAAATTGGGTAGATATATCCTTTATATAGAATTTCTTAGGGGGCAGAGCCTTCCAGGGCAGGGATTTCCAGAGTGAGAATTGGAGGACTTTCAAGTCTTGAGCTTGAGGAGCTGAGAGTTTGATGCACATTCCTGTTTGGGGCTTGTGTTTTAGTGGGATGCCCTATGACTGGTCATTTCCCCTGCTCAAGGATTGGAAGCGTTTTTATTTTATTTTATTTTATTTTATTTTATTTTATTTTATTTTATTTTATTTTATTTTATTTTATTTTATTTTATTTTATTTTATTTATTTTTTGGTCTAGACTTTTAACATCAAATAAGCATAATCTGGGATGAGCCCTACTGAGGGGTTGGAGATGACAGTTACAGAGGTCTTGGGGAAGAGCTGGACTGCTGGGGCTTTCTCAGGCATGGCCACTTTTTCTGCCTTGAGGGGTTGTAAAGTTTACACGTGTTAAAAAACTTACAAAGAGTCTGCTATAGGGAAGCCTTTCACTGCAGCATGAATAGACAACAGAGAGTGAAAAGAAAGTGTTGCCATTTTGGGCAGCAATCTTGAAGGCAGTTAGCTGAAGCAGGAAAGGTTGTCATCATGAAAAGCTTTCAAGGTGGCAGTAGGCATTCTCAGACAGGAGAAGTGTTGGCTCTCATCACAGCATTAGGCTGAAGCAAGAAGATCACCATGGACAACTTATGCAGAGATGCTGACAGAAGCCAACTGTTTTTTAATTTTAATTTCTATTAATTATACTTTATTTACTTTGTATCCCCCCATAAATCACATCCTCCTCCCCTCCCAGTTCCACCCTTTCTCCCCCTTCTCCACGAATGCCCTTCCCCAAGTCCTCTGGTAGGGGAGGTCTGCTTTCCTTCCTTCTGGTCCTAGTCTAGCAGGTCTCATCAGGACTGGATTCATTGTCTTCCTCTGTGGCCTGGTAAGGCTACTTTCACCTCGGGGGTGGGGGGGGGTGATCAAAGAGCAGGCCAATCAATTCATTTCACAGACAGTCCATGTCCCCATTACAATGAAACCCACTGAACTGTTATGGGTTATGTCTTTGCAGGGGTTCTAGGTTATCTCCATCAACAGTCCTTGGTTGGAGTATCAGTCTCAGAGAAGTCCCCTGTGCCCAGATTTTTTGGTTTTGTTGCTCTCCTCGTGGAGTTCCTGTCGGCTCCAGGACTTACTATTTCCCACTTCTTTCATAAGATTCCCTGCACACTGCCCAAAGGTTGGCCATAAGTCTCAGCATTTGCTTTGATACCCTGCAGGGTAGAGCCTTTCAGAGATCCTCTGTGGCAGGCTCTTATCCTCTTCCCTGTTTTCTTCTTCTTCTAATGTCCATTCTCTTTGCCTTTCTGAATGGGATAGAGCTAAAACAATCCTCTGTAGTAAAAAAAATCTTCTGGAGGTATCTCCATCCCTGATCTCAAGCGGTACTACAGAGCAACTAAAAACTAAAAACTACATGGTACTGACATAGAAACTGACTGGTGGATTAATGGAATTGAATAGAAGACCCTGAAATAAATCCACATATTCATGGACACCTGATTTTTAACAAAGTTGCCAAAAACATTCAATGGAAAAAATACAGCACCTTCAACAAATGGTGCTGGTCTAACTGGATGTCTACATGTAGAAAAATGCAAATAGATCCATACTTATCACCCTGCACAAAACTAAAGTCCAAGTGGATCAAAGACCTCAATATAAAACCAGAAACACTAAACCACTTAGAAGAAAAAGTGGGGAAGACCCTAGAACTCGTTGGCATAGGAGACAACTTCCTGAACAGAACACCAAGGCTCTAAGAGCAACAATCAATAAATGGGATCTCATGAAACTAAAAGGTTCTGTAAAGCAAAGGACACTGTCATCAGAACAAAACGACTGCCTACAGATTGGGAAATGATCTTCAACAACCCTATATCTGACAGAGGACTAATATCCAGAATATGTAAAGAAATCAAGAAGTTAAACAGCAACAAATCAATTAATCCAATTAAAAAATGGGGTACAGAGCTAAACAGAGAATTATTGATAGAGGAATATCAAATGGCCAAAAAATACTTAAAGAAATGCTCAACATCCTTAGTAATCAGGGAAATACAAATCCAATTGACTTTGAGATTTCACCTTACACCCATCAGAATGGCTAAGATCAAAACCTCAAGTGAGAACACATGCTGGAGAGGTTGTGGAGAAAGGGGAACCCTCCTCCATTGCTGGTGGGAATATAAACTTGTACTACCATATTGGAAATCAATCTGGTGCTTCCTCAGACAATTAGGAATAGTGCTTCCTCAAGATCCAGCTATATCCTTCCTAGGCATATATCCAAAAGATGCTCAAGTACACTACAAGGACATTTGCTCAACCATGTTTGTAGCAGCTTTATTTTTAATAGCCAGAAGCTGGAAACAACCCATATGCCCCTCAACTGAAAAATGGATACAGAAATAGTGGTACATCTACACAATCAAATATTACTCATCAATTAAAAAACGAGGAAATCATGAAATTTGCAGGTAAATGGTGGGATCTGAAAAAGATTATCCTGAGTGAGGTATCCTAGAAGAAGAAAGATACACAGGATACATACTCACTCATAAGTGTATAGTAGACATATACTATAGAAAAAACCTACTAAAATCTGTATACCTAATCAAGAGGAAGTATGCCATGCCGGCTAAAATGCTCAATCCCCATTCAGGAGCCAGCTTTTTTATCTCCTCCTGTCTGAGAAGGCCCTGGGCCAGGAAGGAGGGGCTGACAGCCGTGAGTTGGAAAGGAGGGGCTACCATTGTGTCACTTTAAGCTTTAGTGGCCTGCTGCTCAAGGGCTAGACACAGGTCATTGGGGGAAGGGGTAATCAGGCTGCTGCAATCCTTTGCAACCTCAGTGGGGACAGCGACAGTGGGCTGCTGTGGCTTGGGAGTGCTTATGGTAGGCTGCCACTGCAGCTGCTGAAGCTGGGAAACCTGTGGCAGCTGTGCCTGGGAGGATCAATAGGCTGCTCCAGTTCTTTGCTATTCCAACAGGGGCAGCAGCAATAGGCCGTGCAGCTTGTGGGGTAGCTGGGTGCTATATTCTCTGCAGTGGCTGCTTTGATCACTGCTGCTACACTAGAGGGTCTACAGTATATCCTTCCATCAACATTGTTGTTTGAATATGAAAGTTACCTCAGAGACCAGAGCTAAAATTTGCCACACTGTTGGTCCTTCAGTTCTTTGCTTGAATTTCTCACAGGTGCAGAGGATAGCACCTCACTATGGAAAATGATTGCTCTTGTATGCAGTTTAAATCAGCAGGAACAGAGAAGGAGTGTTGTAGCTAATATAAAAGTGAGTGTTGGGCTATATGACATTACTATTAGCCTTGTAGTTATTATTTGGTGTTATCTAACTCGCTATCACAAATAATAAGACACAGAGACCTGTTAGATTTTATAATTACCTTATTTACCTTGGGTCAGACAGATATTTCACTTAAGCTGTCTCATTAGCCTCATCATGCATCTCCCAGCCACCATTCAATGCCATTCTCCATAACCATCCTTATCTGAATTATCTACCATCCATAATCTTATAAATAGTTGCTTTTATTCTTCATCTGAACCTTTCCACACCATTATTGGAGTCCTTCCTCTAGGCTCACATGATTTCCTGTCCAGGCTAACCCATCGTGGAGTCCTTCCTCTCTTCCTGTCTGTCTCTCTCCTGTGATTTTTGTGATTCTCCAAAACCAGGGAACCTTAGTCATGCATGCTCCGTTCTGCCCTGCCCATGTATAGGCCTTTTAATCAACCAGTCAGGTATGTCTTAGGCAGGTTTACAAAACAAGGATGGGTCTAACCAGATATTGAGGGCTGGTATTTGGCATCAGGCCAATTTCCAACAACAGAGCTTTAAAATGAGATCTAATTAGCTTCATAAGCAAAGGCAGTCTTCAATTCAAGATAAAGTTTAAAAATAATATTTTTTATAATGTAAATTTATTATTTTTATTCCCATTTTACCTCCAAACTATTTGACATACTTCTCTTAGCTCTTTCCAATTCATGGCTTTTTTGGTCATTAATTATTGTTACATACATCTATACACAAATATATTCATAAATGCATAAACTCCCTTTGCTCAGTCTTTAAAATGTTGCTTGTATGTATACTGTTATAGCTGACCATTGAGTATTGGTGAACCAATTAGGGTGACCCTCTGCTGTTTCTCTTATTCTCAGTATTTCTAATTTGTGATTAGTTCAGTCAGGGTTGTCACTGTTTGGGCTTTTCCCTCAATGAACACATTATCAACTATTCCTTGTGATGTTTCTAAATTTGTTGTTTACATGAATATTTGACAAAAGGTAGGTTGATATTGGTATTATTGTTCCAATTTTAACAATAAAGTAGTTAAGTTACAGAAAATCTGTTTTATCCAAAGTTATGAAATGATTAAACTAAAAAATGGAAACAGATATCTTGTCTTCCAATACAAAGTCCACAGTTCTCTTTCATTTCACTTCCCTGTCACAGGAGCACATGTAAAATTCCTGACCTTGACAAAGCTCTCAGTGCAAAACATGGCCCCTTTCCTTCACTCAGTGCTATGGAGTTGACACTCAAGAGATTGGGGTGAGAAGTTCAAAAATTCGTAAGAGTGATGGATACTTATGACTGACAGAACACAAATGAATCCAGCAAGGCAATCATTTAAGTATCATCTACGATGTTCAATGTTCTGCCCTGTTATGTGCTTCAGAAATTTGTTAATACAAGATAAGCACCAGAAATAGACATCCCTGCTCTAAAGTATCTTGTGTTTTTCAGAAGATAGTAGGAATCAAAAATTGAGAGCCTAAGGAGACCCCCCCACACACACACTCACACATAAACACACACACACACACACACACACACACACACAAAGACAGAGAGAGAGAGAGAGAGAGAGAGAGAGAGAGAGAGAGAGAGTAGAAGATAGTAGGAACTAACAGAAGGAAAAGATCCTTGATCGATTCTTAGGAAAGGAAGATAAAAAAATGGCATCTCTACATAGATTATGCTTATTGAAACTTTATCATTTTTTATTAAAAATAACTTATTATATTTTGAGTATATTAAGAAAAATTCCATGTGAAAGACTAATAATGTTTTGTCTAGGTTTAGATTATAAAGACAGATCATTAATGTTATTTCTTTAGATATCAGGAAACTTATAATTGCTTGTAGGCATTTTAATTTATTCTTTTAATCTTCAACTTGCCATGAGAAAATAATCAGAATCAGAAGAGCATTAACTCATTTGTCCAAGGATGTCTCTGGCTGATATTCAAAAAGACATGCCAACATGATGATATCAATTCAATCTTTATAAACTGTTACTGTATTATGGAACACTGAATCCTTTTATGGTAATTTATGAAAATATTAGTGAGCATCCATAAATATGCTCATACCTCTGTCATTTCATTGATTACATATAAAACATCATACCTTTCGCCAGAAAAAAAATATCATGGTACTGTAGATAAAAGATAATTTGTAAAGATAGGATATTTAAATTTTAACAGGTCAGACTACTGTTTGAAGGGAGGAAGACTAGGGGAGAGGGAAGGTAGAGTAAGTTGGGAGGAGAGTGAGGCTGGGAGGGTCCACAACTGGAATACAGAGTAAATAAATTATAAAATAATAATAATGGCTTTAATAGTAGTAAATTTTAAAGGTAATATTTTCAACTAATCTAATTAATCAATGCAGATGATTGTTTTCTTATTTCTTAAAACATCCACATCATTCTAGTGTATGTGCATACATAATCAGAGGTAAACAAAGACTAATACAACTAATAGATATTTGATTTTTTGGCAGAGTATTTTATTGTTTATTACTTGGATGAAACAAACACTATAAATATTATATTTCCAAATGAATATATAAAGTCATTTAGCTCTTCTCAGTGCTATCCAGACTTATCACCCCACTCTGTTCCTACTGTTTCCTTGACTTTTATTTTAATTTTAGATTTCACATAAAAGCAAAACCGCTGTGCTTGTCTTTTTGTGACTGTCTCATATTAACATAGTTATTGCTAGTGCTGGCCCATTTACAACAGGCAAAAGGGTATTAATCTTTCTAATAACCATGTTAGGGAAGTACTATGCTGTTTTTTCATGTTTATTATTTTTTAATTCTAATATATAGTATAATTTTAATGTGCATACTGTAATAGTCCTTGTCTTTGTACTGCTGTTGTTTTGTGCATGTGCTGCTTTTTTCTTATTGTTACTGCTTGAGATTATTGGCTAGTTTGTCATCTTTTGGTGCTTCTATAAAGATTATATGATTATGCTTCTTGGTTCTGTAAATTATCAAAGCACAGCTCCAAGATGGTGGATGGGGTGGGAGATGAGCAATGTACATAAAAGGGGTACACACACACACACACACACACACACACACACACACACACACACACTTGCTGGATAAAGGAAAGCTCCAACAAGCTCCAACAATTTTATTTTTCCCCTAAAGCTTATATACCCCAAGAAAAAAAATCCCAGTCAACATAAAAGTACAATGTGGTTACATTCTATTTTTCTTCAAGTGAATGATTACAGTGAGAAGTGATCAAACCTATTCTGTATTACAGGGGGAAAAGCAAACTTTCCCCAAGAACCTACATCTATTCATGCATAAGCAACTTTTCATAGATTTACAAAGTGTACTATCATTAGTAGCTTCTACAGTTTTAGGTGGGTTTCTACAGAACATTTTCAAAAAGTCTTTAGATCATTTATCTTTCCCCATGTTTCTCCTTTTGCCCTGTTCTCTGATCAACCAATACAATTAAAAATTATATATATATATGTTTTATATGTATATATATATACTATAAACTATATAAAAATTTTATATATAAAGACATCAGTTGTTTCTACTTTAAATCTTTTTTATTAAATTATATCAGTAGGCCAAGGGCAAATGAGCACAAGTAATTAGTCACCTTGATCACCAGCTCAGCTTTAGCAAGAGACACAGGCAGCTAGAACTAGTGAGACTGTCATTATTTTTGTTCCCTGTCTTCCAAAAATTCCCGCACTCAAAGATCAAGAGTATTTTTTTTCTGAACTTTAAATTGTTCCCCAAGATTTTCCATCTCAAAGTCACTAAAAAAATAATACATTAACCTAACTTTACTAACAAGCTGCATTTCCAAATTCTTTCTAAGGGTGGTGGTTAAATCATTAATCTGCTCCAGCAACAATGTTTGGGAAAGATCAGTCACTAATGTTGTAAGGGCCAATGATACTGCCTAGTGAAGGACAGGAAAACCCCTTAAAGTTTTCCTACAATTCATAGATTAACTCAACTTGGCAATAGCATGATGTCCTACTCAGGACAGGTAGTCCTCGGGGCTGGAACTCTCTGAGGCATTAGTTGTGGCTGTGCTAACCAGTGGACTGTATTCCATGATTAAAGCTCCTTTACTGTTCCTAGTGCATGGCCCCCAACAGTAAAGAATATTATTAGTAGCTTCTACAGATGGAGGAAGGTTTTCACTAATCCTTGGAAAACATAAAACTCCTAAGAGAGTGTGATGAATATTTTAAGGTCAGCAAAAGGGTGATGGCTACATGGCAGTTTAGTGTCCAAGTAGGTTACATAGTAATGGGAAGAGGGACTGCCTCTGACATAATCTGATTGGCCTGCTCTTTGATTACCTCCCCCTGAGGGGGGAGCAGCCTTACCAGGCCACAGAAGATGGCAATGCAGCCATTCCTGATGTGATCTGATAGACTAAGATCAGAAGGAAGGAGAGAAGAACCTCCCCTATCAGTGGACTGGAAGAAGGGCATGCATGAAGAAGGGAGAGGGAGGGTGGGACCAGGAAGGGGGGAGGGAGGGGCTTATGGGGGGATACAAAGTGAATAAAGTGTAATTAATAAAAGAAAAGAAAGAAAAACCATGAATGTTAATAAGAAATAGAGAATAAATTTAAAGATGATTGTATATAACTGTTAACTTTTCCTATTTTGGTTAGAATTGTTTGGGGTTAAAATATTTATTTTCAAAAGTTTATTTTTCAATAAATTCAAACAAGCTAAAAAAGAAGTCTTTAGATATTCCTCCTTTTGCCCTGATCTCTGACCACCCATTAAAATTTATACCTTCCTGTTCCTTAAATTTCACTTAAACTTTCTCTTTATTCTGAAGATAAAAACCACACACATGCTAGACAAGAGTCAAGTTCTTTAAAACTGAGCTATATCTCCAGTTTTGTTGTTACTGTTTCATTCATTTTAAGACAGTGTTACTAAGATGACCATTCTTTTCTTGAGATCAGTCTTTAGCCTAAGCAAACTGAATCTACAATCTTCTTACCACAATCTCCTGAGAAGCTTGAATTATAGGCATATAAATCTGGGCAAGATGTTCTGTTTGGTCTTGCTTTTAAAAATATAAACATTATTTATTTAGTATTTATACAGTTTTCTGCCTGCATGTATGCCTGCAGTCCAGAGGAAGGCAATAGATCTCACTATAGATGATTGTAAATCACCATGTGGTGGCTGGGAATTGAACTCAGGACCTCTGGAAGGGCAGCCAGTGCTCTTAACCCCTGAGCCATCTCTGCCCTGTTCAGATGTAGCACATCGAAGCTCAGTCTCCAAGTAGATACCCTAGTAAGGGGAGCAGGTGCAGTCTCTGACATGAACTCAGTGGCCAACTCTTTGATCATCAACCTCCAGGGTGCAGTCTTATCTGGCCACAGAGAAGGACAATGCAGCCAGTGCTGATGAGACCTGATAAGCTAGGGTCAAATGGAAGGAGAAGAGGACCTCCCCATCAGTGGAATTGGAGAAGAGCATAGGAGGAAATGAGGGAGGGAGGGTGGGACAGGGAGGAGACAAGGAAGGTAACTACAGCCAGGATATGAAGTGAATAAATTGTAAATAAATGATAAACAAAAATAAATAAAAGAGAAAAAGCAAAATTATTTAAATCTTAAGATGGATAATAATAAGAAGAAAAGAAACTTAAAAATGTAAACATGTATACTTTTATTATCTCCCAACTTTAATGACTGTATCTTAGGCATCCTGGATTTTTTGTTCCCTTATCATTCAAGAAGATTTCAATTTTCTTTCTGTTTTCTTTAACATTACGCTTAATTTTCAAAAGTGACCTGGCCCTGGTTGACAGTGCTCCTGTAGAAAGCCACATATCTGTGAGTATATGGGTAGCTGTAACTGTACTTAATGAGTTTAACAAAAGAAATAATAATGAGAGAAGAGCTGCTACCAGGGGTGTGTGAAATAGCCTTTTGTCTGGGGTAACCTGACAAACTTGCCTGCTCTCTGGACCCTGATCCAGTGCTTCAAGTCAACCACTCCAACACCAACTCCATCTGTGTACTGCTGGATATAGAGGAGGAGCTAGTGCTGCATAACCATATCTTGTAGGGGAACAATTCACCACCACTGAAAATGAAAACCTGAAACATGCTTTGTGAACAAGGAAGTCTCAGCAATGGTTCAGTATTTTTGACACTTCAGAAACTAAAGGCATTGGGTCAGACCAATGATTTGTGGCAATGAGAATTTGCATGCAGAGCCATGTGGGCAAATTATATATTTATATAAAATTTGAATATATATATAATATATATTGGATGATGCACTGCAGTTTTCAGTGCAACTGCAATGGATGGTGGGAAGGATAAAGAAAAAAGAGGTGGTTACACTATGAAGAGAGGCTGAACAGTGTTGGTGTTCAATGCCTGAGCTGCAGCTGAATGCCATGTTGAAGTCTATGGCTTGTGCTGCTGCCAGAGGCCATAGCTAGATCCATGGTCCTATTGCAGTTTATGTGACCCCTGTTACTACCAAAGAGCATGTTGGTGTCAACGGTCTGTGCCACTGTATGAGTCCATGTTGATACCCCTACCCTGTTATGCCACCATCTAAGACCATGAAGATATAGATATCCTGCACTGCCACTGAAGCTATATTGATGTGCAATGTACATGCTGTTTCCCAGGGGCTATGTCTGGGCCACTGGCTTTACCTCACCCAGGTTTGTGTTGTCTTTTACAGTCAGTAGGTGCATGGATCGTGAACTTCCAAAATGTATCTATCGACAGCCTGGACCATGGACATCCAGCTGTTCTTGAGTGACAGTACGGGCCACAGATATCAAAATGGCCCTTGATGGCAGCCTGTCCCACTGACATGGTTTGGGGTGGCAGCACAGATCATGGACACCTCTCATAGTTGAGAAAGGGCAATATAGAAGACTTTTGTGATGACATGTACCCCCACACCCTCCCACTCCCAAAGGAAACAACCTCGATGGGAAACCACTGAAGTTGATAAACTGATGAAGGTGCTGAAGTGAAGCTGTCCACAATGAGGAGCTACAGGTAGGCATGAGGTTGGGGAAGGTCGTTTGCTTCTTTAAGGCGCTCTCCACTGGGAGCTTGACCATGCTCCAACAGTAATACGGACAATACAAAGCGAACATTTTTGTCTTTTGGTTTTTGTCTTTTTTTTTTTTTTTTTTTTTTTTTTTTTTGTTAGGGTGAGCCCACAAACACAGGAACTGGAACTGGACTGGGGAACTTAGGAAGTAAGGATGATCATGATGCATTTTGTAAAATTCCCAAATAATCAATAACAATATTACATTGAAAAGAAATAATTCAAAATTCTTAAATAAATAATAAAATGGAAACACAAACAAACATTATCCCAAGAGTATATTGGTACATCTCCCTTTCACTTTTTTTTGTTTGCACAGTTTTTCTTTAACTTGATTTCTCGTTTTATTTGGTGACTATTCTAGTTCATTTTCTATCAATTGGTAAAAACTAAAGTCATCAGAGAAGGGAGAAAAGGGAATAACAGTTGAGCCTCACTATGTGTTTTGTCTTTTCTAAGAAAGTGAACCTGAGCAATGTAAGAAAGATAGTTATGTAAGTCTGTGGAAGAGACTGAAAACTGTATATGGATGACATGGACATGGTCATGTCAAGAGCACCAAGTTTTGCATGGAAATAGCAAAGCCTTTTTGTAGTCCAAGTTTGGGTGTTTGTGAATGATTTACCAGGTACGTATAAACTATAAGCTAGAATTTTCTCCTCCTAGATGTTTAAAGATAACAACTGTTCCCTAACATAGACCTCACACCTAGACTATCTAACTCCTCTTCCTTGTATTGTACTTAAACTATGTAACTACATAATCTATGTGTACCTCTCCTTTCTTAAGTGTATATGATTTCTTCATTCTTACCTCACACCAGTCATGTTACCAAGGACCACACTCTGTAGGATGTGACAAAAGCCACGAGAAGCGACATAGGAAGCAATATTTCTTGATAACTTCTACTTAAGTTCCTGCTTTCAGGTCCCTGCCTTAAGTTCCTGCCTGATCTCCTTCCATGATGGAGTGTGACTAATAGTTTTTCATATGAACTAATCCCTTTTCTTGATATGTTGGTATTTGTCAGTGTTTTATCACAGCAGTAAAATATTACCCAGGCAATGGCCAAATGAGAAAAGAAACAATTGTAATATTTAACTTAGTTAGTGGTAATTTTTTCTGTGTCTTAAAATACTGTATATTTTGAAAAAAAAAAAAAAAACAAAACTATGCACTGTTGGTAAGAACTAACTTTTTCCTGGAATATTCTGTAGATATTTGGTAAGTCCATTTGATCAGTATTGTATTGAACACTCAAATATCTTTGTTGTAAATAGAAGGAAGAATACAAAAGAATAAAAGGTAATAATAAATGTGTAAATATAATAAAAGAAAAGTATAAATAAGAAAAAAATCCAGTGGCATCAGATCAGAGTCTGTGTTACACACCCTACCCCTTATTTTTATCATGGTTTCTACCTAGATGCTAGAGATTGTGCTTTATAGACAAAGTTTTTGTGGTTACAACTGGCTAACTCTACTTGTTTGTTAAGATTAGTTGGGTAGTCTGAAAGTATTCTGCTAGTTTGCCCTATTTTTTTCACACCTTGAAATGTTTGATGAATGGAGAGAAAGCATGTGGCCTGCAGCAGCCTGTGCTACCATGGAAAGCAATAATAATACATATAATGGGTAGCTTCATAAAACATAGACTCTGTTGGAATTTCCTTGCCCCTTACATCTTGAAACTCTAAATTGTATTTAATTCTAGGCTCCAAACAAAAGACATTGCTTCTGTTTCACCATGTATCCTTTATAGGATTGCATTTGTTAGGGTGTGCATATCTTTTTCTCTGTCTTTTTGTTGTTGTTAGTGTTTTCTGTAGTTATACAAGCTCTAGAACCGTACTCGTGGACAAACATACAATGAATATTTATAAAAGTGGGCCATTGGAGGCATCTCTTCCTCTAAAGTGTACTCATGAGCTATTCAGAATAGTACTGCCCCAGATGCTCATACACTAAAGGTTGAAAAGAGGAAAATTTCAAATGTAAATATTCATCACATACCACAGAAATACACACAGCTGGATTCTGACACTGCTTGGTACTAAGACCAATACTATTATATTCTGTAGTATAACTTCAGTAATTTCCAGATGTGGACATTATCCCTATTCCATTCCACTCTTTGGACTGCAATTGAAAATACCCTTAACAATGTACATTTTTTTTGTTTGTAATATGTGCTTTTATGAACGGGAAGGACTAAATCATCAAATATACTTGAAAAAAGTCTTGATCCTATAGCATTTTAAATTTAGGTATAATGGCATTTTAAATTTATACTAACTGAAAAATGCATCCTGGCCAACTAAAATTACTTTGTTTCAACTACCTCAATAAACACTAAAGAAATTACCCATTTTTAACGTATTTTCACATAGATGACTAATACCTTCAAACTGATGCAATTATGACACAATTATTCTCAGGAATTCCTGAATACTATTAGGAAGAACAAATTAATATTTATATTTCTGAAAGAGAAAAAGTTGACCAGGAATCAGTAACTGAATAATATAATTTTGTAGGACACTTTACTTTGAAAGTTTGGGAGGCTAAAAAAATATCCCTTGCCATAAAAAACTTCACAGGTTTTCACCCCTAGAAAATGATCTATAGGCAACTAATGACTGCTGGGAGAAGGGAAATTAGTCGCACCTAGGGACTGCTCCACTATTGTTGTCCTATGTAGAATGGCCATCCTTAAATTCACATACACTCCTGAGAAAAACAATGCTTCATCTGGTTATATTTATATAATATTGTGCCACACACACACACACACACACACACACACCAACACACACACACAAACACATATATTACAATAGTAATCAAAGCAAAAGATGCTCTCAATTTGAGACTGTGGGTAGAACATGGGGCTGTCTCAGGATTTAGTTGCTAGGAGAGATTGTGGTAAAGAGGAAAGTAGTGGAAAGTGACATAGTTTTAATTCAAATGTAATCATAATTTAATACCTCTTTGTATACGCTGAAGAAATGAGTGAATTGGTGTCACATCATTTTTCTTTTAAATTTCCATTTGCAAGTTCATTCTCACAGAAATAAAAGGTAGAAAAGTTCCACAAAAGAACTACTCTACATATTTTATGGAGATATTTTATAACTTAGAATAGATTTAATCCAGAAAAGCAGTAAATAGGAAGATATTCTTGCTGAATTTGACAGTTTGATTAAATCTACAATCTATACAATCTTTAAAAGAAAGTAAGACCAATGTTCATTCCACTAAAATTATAGAACCGTCTACTAAGGATACATCTGTGCTATCTGATGATGAAGTACATGGCATATTCAGATTACAATTCAGTTTTCATGTATTGCTACCAAAGGGGTAAGAAGGGACTACCTGAAGTGCTTTCTTCAGATCAGACCACATAAATAAACAAGTCCTATGCTTATCAATATTCTCTATTTACTGTGCAAATCAAACTTGCTTAAGAATATTTTGCCTGTGTTTAGTAATTCTCTATTATTTTAAGGTTTACCTTTTATTTTTGTGTACGTGGTTGGGTATAGTCACATCAGGGCAGGAGTGTCCGAAGGCCAAAGTATGTTAATGGATCATCTGCACCTTGAGTTAAAGGCAACGGTGAGCTGTCCAACATAGACAGGAAAACTGAAGTTGGTTTTCAAGAGCAGTAAAAAATCTTAATCACTGAGCCAACTCTTTGGCCCACAAAATTACATTTTTCATGGTAATTAAAATTTTAACATAAATTTAATGGCATGTACAGAGTAATATTATTCAGAAAAATACTGTTGAACTAGAGCAGAAAATATTATGAAACTGGGCAAAGAAATAAAGATTTCCATGTTGCAGTTTATTTATTGAGGGATATTATAAATCAGAGGTGGAACAGGGGGTGTTGATGCATGCGTGAAATCCTAGCACTTGAGGCAACAGAGGCAGGTACATTACTCTGAGTTCCAGGCTAACCTGGTCTACTAATCAAGTCAGGGATAGCCAAAGCTTCACAGAGAAGCCCTGTCTCAAAACCCACTTCCATATATATGAAAACTAAAGATAGACAGATAAGTAGTAAAATGTTTTAATTTTTGAGAATTAATAATTATTTTACATTTTATATCCAAATAAGTCACAATAAAATTTATACTCATATAAAATGTAAAAAATATTATAAACTGTTATTAAGATTTTGTTGTTGTTGTTTTTCAAGATTGGGTTTTCTTCTGTACCTCTGGCTGTCCTGGAACTCACTCTGTAAATCAGGCTGTCATCAAATTTAGTGAGCTGCCTACCTCTCCCTCCCAAGTACTGGGATTAAAGGGTGTGCAACCATCATCTACCTAATTATTAAGTATTGCGAATGTACTCATTTTGAAGGATACTACATAAAAGAAATAAAATAAGAAAGTCACATGTACTTTAAAAGTTTTAAAATGTATAACCACACAAACTCAATTAGTTTGATATGATACAATATAAAAACATGCAAACAAAACCAAAATTTTATTTAATTGTTGTTTTATTAAATTTTACAATTATGTAATTTTTCCATTTTCTTTCTTTTCTCAGAATCCTCCAATCCATGCCTCTTACTCGCTTTCAAATTCATGGCTTCTCTTTTCATTGATTTTTGTATGTATGTATATACAGACATATTCTTCAATACAAGTTTCTCAGTCTGCATAATTTTACTCAAATGTATATTTTCACAACTGACCATTTGATATTGGGTTGCTGACTGATGTACTCTTCCTTTGGGAAGAGTACTGATGTACTGACCATTTGATATTGGGTTGCTGACTGATGTACTCTTCCTTTGCTGCTGTTTTTAACATTCCTAAGTTTCCTATAGTTCTCTGTGTAGGGTTGAGGCCTGGCAGTCTTTTTTCCAGTATACCTTCGCATGTTTATTATTGTCATCATTGTTCAATTCATGCTTATTCGGTCATGTTGGTTAGACTCTCAAAGGAGCGCTGCTGTCAGTTCTTAAAGAGTAGCCCTCTTTCAAAGCATCAGCTTGGATTGTTTAGAGATCCCATGGAACCCACTTGGCCAACAACTCAACCAAATGCAAACCAGTTGGAACCCTGTGAGTCTTGTCTGGCTACAGAAGAGGTCCATTTCAGACTCTGTATCTTCTGTCACTAGTAGTCCTCATTAATGTCACCTTTGCAGGTTCCAGGAAGTTTCCACTGAACTAGGTTTTTACAGTGCCTCCAACTATCCCCCAAATCCAGCTGTGTCTCATAGTGGGTTCTTCCTTTATCTTTTCCCTTTTCCCACACAAACCCTCCCAATACAATCTCCACCTGTCCCCCAGCAACCTGCAAAATCTATTGTCTTTCCTCTTCCGAGAAATCTCTTGTCTAACATCTCTTATCTAACATCTCTCGGGCTATGGACTTTAGCTTTACTTTACCATTTAAGTTAGAGCTAATAATATCCACTTACATGTAAATGAATATTATATTTGTCTTTCTGGGTCTGAGGTATCACATTCAGGATGATAATTTCTTGCTGCATCTATTTCCCTGCAATGTTTATTTATTTATTTTTTATTTATTTATATGATTTAATCATTTTGTATGAAAGGTTGTAGCCCATCCCCTCATCTCCTCCTGGCCCTACCCTTCCTCCTTCTTCCTCTCCTATACTTCTACCCTGTTAACTGACAGGAGAAGCCTTCCTCCCCTACTGTCAGACCCTAGCCTATCAGGTCCCATGAGGATTGTCTGGATCCTCTTCATCTGTGGCCAGGCTAGGTCACCCCACCAGGAAAAACTGATCAAGGAACAGACAACAAAGTTCATATCATAAACTGCCTCTTCTCCCCTTACTAGAGGACTCACATGGAGATTGAGCTGTTTATGGGCTACATTCCAGCACAGGAGTCCTAGGTCCTCTTCATGCATCAGCCTCTGCAGTCCTACCTAGGCCCAGATTTTTTGAATTTGTTGGTCTCCTTATATGTCTCCTATCCCCTCCAGATCCTTCTAAATCCCCCTTCATCCATGAGACTCCTTGTGCTCTGCCCAAAGTTGTACACCCACTTTGAAATCAATCTGAAGCTTTCTCAGAAAGCTGGAAATAGTGCTACCTCAAGACCGAGCTACACTACTCATGGGCATATTATCCGAAAGATGTTCTACCATACAATAAGGACAGTTGCTCAAATATGCTCATAGCAGCTTTATTTGTAATAGCCAGAACCTGGAAACAACCTACATGTCCCTCAACCGAAGAATAGATGCAGAAATTGTGCTACATTTACACAATGGAATACTACTCAGCAATTAAAAACAAGGAATAATGGAAATTGCAGTCAAATGAACAGAACTAGAAAAGATCATCCTGAGTGAGGTAACCCAGAAGCAAAAAAGATATGCATGCTATATAGTCACTTATAAGAAGATATTAGCCATATAATATAAGATAAACATAATAAAATCTAGAGACATAATGAGGCTAAATAACCAAGAGCACCCTGGTTATTTATAATTCTCTTTCAGAACAGAAAACAGGCTAGATACTGGAAGCAGTAGAAGAGAGGGAACAGGATATGAACCTACCAGAGATGTCCTCTAAAAGACTCCATCTAGAAGGGAATTAAAGTAGATGCAGGTGATGTCTTGTTTTTAACAGCTAAGAAGTACTCCATTGTGTAAATACACAACATTTTCTTTATCTGTTATTCAGTTGAGGGAAATCTAGCTTGTTTCTAGTTTCCGGCTATTGTGGGTAAAGCCACAATGAATATAGTTGAGCAAATGTCCTTGTGGTAGAAAGACATCCTTTGAATATATGCCCAAGAGTTTGTTGATTTTGTTGGTTTTCTCAAATAATCAACACTTTGTTTCATTAATTTTTGTATTTTTCTCTTTGTTTTTTATTTTATTAATTTTAGTTGTTTCGTTATGTCTTGCCATCTATTCCTCTTAAGTGTCCTTAATTATTTTTCTTCGAGAGTTGTCAAGTGTGCTATTAACTTGTTAGCATGAGATCTCTCAATTTTGATGTTGTTGTTTGTTTTGGCACTCAGTGCTGTGAACTTTCTTCTCAGCACTGCATTTATTGTGTCCCATAAGCTTGGTAAGGCAGTCTACAGAATTTCAAAACATGGTCCATAAGTTTAAATTGTCAATATAATATTTGCATAGTTTTACAATATTTGAATAATGTTACAGTGATTATTTGGAGAAAATCAGAACAAAATATGTTTTGAGTTTCCTATTTTCTGACTTCAGTCTTTGTATTTTGAAAAGACAATTTCATTTGTTTTATTAAAGGGCATGAGTATTTTCTCACTTACTATACTATTACAGATATCAGTAATCAGTAACAATATTAAAGGTGATTTGTTCCTATACGTAAGTCATATTGAACAATGGATATGATATATTTACACTGTGACCAAACAATTGCAAGACCATTAATGAGAGATAAGAAAGCTCTTATGTCTTTAAAGTAGTAAAAGGCACTATCCTTGATGTATTAATTATAAAGATGTCTTCATTTTTAGAGGGCTCTGATTCTTTAAGAAGAATGAAAGGACTTTCTCAAGGAGATGAGGGAGGGAGGGAAGGTTTAGGAGTGAATGAGGGAGCCAGATACAGCTGGGATACATAGTTAATAAAATGAAACTAATAATAAAAAATAAAAATAAATAAAATTAAATTAAAAAAACATTTCTCCTAGCAAACCACCATATAAAATTAAACAATGTTTCAATTATGGAAAAAAAAAGAAAGTTAAAATTAAAATGTCCAAAAGACTTAAAAAAAAAAGAAAAAAAAAGAAAGAAAAAAAAAAGGCCTTTCTCTGGCATGAACTCAGTGGCAGGTTCTCTGATCGCCTTCCACTGGGGAGTGCTGCCATTCCAGACCACAGAGGAACACAATGAAGCCAACCCTGAGGAGAGCTGATAGGCTAGGGTCAAATAGAAGGGGAGGAGGATCTCCTCTATCAGTAGACTAGGGGAGGGGCATAGGGAAGAAGAGAGAGTGAGAGTGGGATTGGGAAGAGATGAGGGAGGGAGACACAGTTGGGATGCAAATTGAATAAGTTTTAATAAATGATAATAATAAAAACAATTATAATTCTCAAAACTTTAATATCTTCACTAATTTTTTAAACATAAACAATGCAGCACGTGCTGTACAGTAATACTATAGCTCTTAAATAGCTTAGATTTTCATATATATGTACATATACATATATATATATATATATATATATATATATTCACTCAAAATAACATGGGAATTACATTGTGTTCAAACCCAATGAAAATGACAGTAGAATCACCTCAGACAGGGATAAGGAGAAAAATAAATTATATGCAGATGGGATATCTATATAATTAATTTACCGCACAGGAACAACTGCACTGGGGGAATTAAGAGCTTTAAGTTCAGCCACATTTTGTACCATTCTTTAATAAGACAATACAGCAGAACTTGGCATACAGCACCTGGTTCTTTCCACACTATCAAATCATTACTGCAATTATCCTCCTTTTTAAGACATATTGATCTTCAATGACTTTTCCAACTCATACTACAGTATAAATGATGCATTTAAGATCTGAATTCTACTTTGTCTACTACGAAATTCTGTGTTCTTTATTCATACATTTCTCTTAGGAGAAATTACACCTGTGACAACTGTTGGAAAATTTATTCCAGGAAAAGAATAGGGCTTGTGAAAAATCACAGTTCTAAGAGAAAACATGGAAATTAGAGAATAAATCAGAGAAAGAAGGAAATGAAGCTAGAGAAATAACTAGGATTATGCTAAGGAACTAGTTTAATGAATCTTGTCTATATCCAGGGAATTTAAACTGAGAGATGAAGAGATAGATTTATTTTGAAAGTTCCCCTTACCTTAATGAAGAAAACATTAGAGTGAGAAAGCCCTGAAGACAGAGGAGCCACTGAAAGCACACCACAGTGATACGTGCCATCTGAGAGACACCAGTAGTCTAATTTGTGACAGTCTCACTGGATCTGAGAGAAGTGAAGAGATAGAAACAAACAAACAAACAACAGAAAGTAATATAGTTCTTCTGACTGCAAGAGAGTAAGTACCTGAGAAGTTAAGATCAATGAACTGGAATAATTAGGGTCTACTGGAACTCCAATACAGGAGACTTCAGAGACAAAGATAAAATAGATTTCAACAAAGCACTTCTTAAACAACTTTATAAAATCCAGATAAAAGAGCAGCAGGCTGTAAAAAAAAAATAATATATATATATATATATATATATATATATATATAACTATTTATATAACTGTATATATAATTAACTTCATTAAAAAGAGAGAGACAACAACTCAGAAATACATGGGCTGTGAAAGATGCACGGAAGTACAAAAGATAACTCGTGACGTGTAAAGGGTTAGTAGGAAGAGGTTTTCTACACATAGAGAAGACAGTAAGGGAAAATTAAATGTCTTACAGAGATTGAAATGGTGTCAACTGATCATCCAAAGCACATTATGTGAAACAATTAAATGAGCAACAAAAATAAAATGAATTGAATAGTCTCACACATATGAGAAATACAGAAAGCCGTACTCAGAAAATTCAAAAGTAAAATGTTTATAAGCAGAAACAAGAGAAAGTGTAGGTAGAAGAGGAAGAGGCAGGAATCATCAACAGATACAAGCATATCAGTGATGAGGTGTGCTGTACTATAACAGGGATTTGTTTGATTGATATTTGAAAATCTAGAATTGGGAAGTTTCCAACACACAGATAAGTTTGGAGAGACAGATATGTCTGTCCTTTTAAAACTATTATATGTTATGCAATATCGTAAAGAATCTAAGGAATCTGGACAGTGTTGTTAAAGCAAGAAAAATTTAAAAAAATAGGTGAATAAGATTAATGAATTTGGGACAAGATAGTACAGAAGGTAAAAAAATCTGTGGTTTGTTTCACAATTCTCTCCACAATCAGACTTTCATCCCTGGTATCAAAGGTGAAAACAGAGAGATGACACTTCCTGAAATATTTCCTGTGACTATACAGGCAGGCAATATCATAAGTATGTTTACATTCTCAGGCATGAGTTATACAAATCCACCCTCACACACATAATAACATTCATTTTAAAGGTAAAAGTAATGTCTTCTCACAGGATAATCCTTTCTAGTTCCTACCAGTTGCCTGCTTTCCTTGTTTGTAAATGCTGAGTAGTATCCCATTGGGTAAACATACCACAATTTCTGTATCCTTTCCTCAGTTGAGGGACATCTGTCTTGTTTCCAGGTTCTGACTATTATGAATAAAGCTGCTACTAACATGGTTGAGCAAATATCCTTGTTGTATACTTGAGCATATTTTGGATATATGCCTAGGGGTGGTATAGCTGGATCTTGAGGTAACATTGTTCCTAATTGTCTGAGAAAGTGCCGGACTGATTTCCAAAGTATTTGTACAAGTTTACATTCCCATCGGCAATGAGAAAGACACAAACAGTATATACTCACTCACATAAAAAAAATAGGATAAACATACTAAAATCTGAACACCTAAAGAAGTCTAGCAAGCGGGAGGATCCTGGATAAGATGATCATCCAGAAAGGCAAACAGGTTGGAAAACAGAGAAGAGAGAAAACAGGGAACAGGACAAGAGCCTACCACAGAGGGCCTCTAAAAGTCTATCCAGCTAAGTATCAAAATAGATGCTGAGACTCATAGCCAAACTTTGGGAAGAATTGAGGGAATCTTATGAAAGAAGGGGGAAATGAAATACTTGGAGGGTACAGGAGCTTCACCAGGAGAGCAACAGAACCAAAAAGTCTGGGCACAGGTTTCTTTTTTAAGATTGGTAAGCCAACCAAGGACCATTCATGGAGATAACCTAGAAACCCTGTAGAGATGTAGCACATGGTATCTTAGTGTCCAAGTGGGTTCCCCAGTAATAGTAACAGGGACTGTCTCTGACATGAACTCAGTGGTTGGCTCTTTGATCACCTCCCTCTAGGGGACAGGGGGCAGCCTTAAAGGGCCGCAGAAGAAGACAATGCAGCCAGTCCTGATGAGATCTGATAGGTTAGGCTCAGATGGAAGGGAAAGAGGACCACTTGTATCAGTGAACTGGTGGAGGGGCATGAGAGAAGAGGTAGGGAGAGTGGGATTGGGAGGAGATGAGGGAGGAGCTACAGCTGGGATACAAAGTGAATTAATTGTAATTAAAAATATATAAAGTAAAAATGTAATGGCTTCCAAAATAGCATATATACCATATACATATATAGATACATATATAGATACAAGTATGTATGTATGTATGTATGTATGCATGTATCTATATCTATATCTATATATGTACATATATATGTATTTATATCTGGAGACACAGCTTCATTATTTAAACAATAAAGTAATGTAGTACCATGTCTAGATTTATCATAATATCTTTAGGAATCCAGCTTTTGATCTTAATAATGTAAATTTACTAATGATATGTCCTTGTGATGTAAAGCTGTAGAGTATAAATAGAGTGTAGAAACTCAAATGTATGTGAGAACATAATTTGTTTTTAGTAAAAGAATCTGCTACTTTTCCATGTCAATAGTAATTTTCTGATAGGATATCAATTTCACTTTTACTTCTATATTATTATTAAAAAATAAAAAACATTAATTAATACAATGATCCTTTTAAATGAGTGTATTCATGGATAATCACAACGACCCTATGGAAACAACTTAAGAAGTAAATATCAATGACCAATATAAAATACAAACATAGTTAACATATTAAGCATTTTTCAAGAAAGCTGAGAAACATTTAATCAATTTTATTTTCTATATATTTAGTTCTGTGGTTTGCATATTTCACCAGTCCTATTTCTTACTGAGGTGCCTTTTTTTCTGTAAAAACATTTTCCTAGCTGCTGGTACTTTCTCAACTGTCAAAATGATATCTAGAAAAGAAGTTAAGTAGTACTAACAGCAGCTTCCAGAATTAGCTGAGTTCTTGCAGGAAAACATCAAGACTGGAGCATACACCAGGTTTCAACTGGTGCACTAGATAGCTATGCAGTGCTGCTGCGGATTTAAATTTTTATGAGACTATATTTTCTTTTACTTTATTACCACAACACTTCAGATGAAGCACATGAAAAGTACGGGCTTAGTTATAAAATTTTTAATATATTTTGTAGTTGAGGCTTGCAGAAATACTGCAGCTGCACTTGAATTTTCTTTAATAAGTGAAATTCCCTGAAAAAAAATTGTGAAATTATATTAATATTGACAGGTCAAATTTATAAATATATTATAAGAAAATAGTCATATTACCTATAAATAATTTTCAACAAGAATGCCCTGTGGCTAAGAGTATTTTATTTCGCCTGTGTTTTCAAGGGCAGACCATTCTGATGCAGTGTGCACCTTTCTGATGCAGTCTCTCTCAGTAGATAGTATTGAATATTAGTAAATGCCAGTGATTCCTACAAGAATATTGTTAGGAAAGAACAATATTTTCTTTCCTAACAATATTAGAAACTGATGTTATTTACAATGTGATACTTAGCTACTACTCACAATTTTCAAACAACGACCTACTTGACCATGCTTTTGATATTTAAATACAAACAACAAATTGAGGAAATACGAAACACAGTAATTGTCAATAATCTGTATCAGGTTTGTTGTACTTGGACAATAGAATATGAACTTTAGAATACCAAAACTAGTCAATGAGTGATATAGATTATCATTTTTTTAAGATAAGAGAGTTCCTAAGATAATAATTATTATGATACCGCTTTTTCACAATAACTTTAAAGAGTTTGTTTTTTAGACATAAAATATACATTTCTAACTTTAATGTATTAGATAGTACAGTGTGTGTTTTAAGTTTTGCTGTTCATTTATCTGAAAGTCTGATGATGGTCAAATTACAAATTCAGTATGAGCTAACTATTTCAAAATGATTCTTTATGTTATTAATGTGATACAACAAAAATATAAAATATGTAAGTATAAACTTCATCACATTTAAATATACGTTACTGAGTCTGCCTTAGACTAGTGTAATTGTTACTTTCACAATCATACACACACACTCAGATAAACACACACAAACACACAAACACATATTCACACACAGGACAGGGGTTCTGATAGGTATAGAGACAGACAGAAGTACAGTAATGCACACAGGCCAATCTGAGAGAGTAATTCTTTGGTTGATGTCAATTTTTCCCCGATGTTTCTAGATGTGTTATGTAAACAAAAACTAAAGAGCATGGCTACGCACTCTCTCCATATCACTTCAACATAGTACTTGAATTTCTAGCTAGAGCAATAAGACAACTAAAGGAGATCAAGGGAATACAAATTGGAACAGAAGAGGTCAAAGTTTCACTATTCACAGATGATATGATAGTAAACATGAACAACCCCAAAAATTCAACCAGAGAACTCTTCCAGCTGGTAACCACCTTCAGCAAGGTGGCTGGATACAAAATTAACTAAAAAAACTCAGAAGCCCTCTTGTATACCAAAGATAAAAGAGCTGAGAAAGAAATTAGTGAAACAACACCCTTCACAATAGTTATTACTAACATAAAGTACCTTGGAGTGACTCTAACCAAGCAAGTGAAAAACATGTATGAGAAAAACTTCAAGTCTCTGAAGAAAGAAATTGAACAAAATATCAGAAGATGGAAAGATCTCTCATGCTCATGGATTGGTAGGATTAACATTGTAAAAATGGCCATCATGCCAAAAACAATCTACTGATTCAACACAATTCCCATCAAATTACCAACTCAATTCTTTACAGACCTTGAAAGGAAGATTCTCAGCTTCATATGAAGAAACAAAAAAAAAAAAACCCAGAATCTCCAAAACGATCCTGTACAACAACAGATCGTCAGGAGGCATCTCCATCCCTAATCTCAAGCTGTACTACAGAACAATAGTAATAAAAACGGCATGGTATTGCTATAGAAATAGAACAGTGGATAAATGGAACCGAATAGAAGACCCAAAATTAAACCCACATACCTATGGATATTTGATTTTTGACAAAGAATCCAAAACCATTCAGGGGGAAAAGACAGCATCTTCAACAAATGGTGCTGGACCAACTGGATGTCTACATGCACAAAAATGAAAATAGATCCATATTTATTACCCTGCACAAAACTTAACTCGAAGTGGATCAAAGATATCAGCATAAAACCAGATACACTAAAACGGTTAGAAGAAAAAGTGGGTAAGACATTGGAACTCATTGGCACAGGAGACAACTTCCTGAACAGAACACCAACAGCACAGGCTCTAAGAGCAACAATCAATAAATGGGACCTCATGAAAATGTAAAGGTTCTGTAAAGCAAAAGACATAGTCATCAAAACAAAACGCCAGCCTACAGACTGGGAAAGGATCTTCACCAACCCTACATCTGACAGAGGGCTGATATCCAGAATATATAAGGAACTAAAGAAGTTGAAAAGCAGTAAAACAAGCAATCCGATTAAAAAATGTGGTACAGAGCTAAACAGAGAATTCTCAGTAGAGGAATAGAGAATGGCAGAAAAACACTTAAAGAAATGCTCAATGTCCTTAGCCGTCAGAGAGATGCAAATCAAAATGACCCTGAAATTTCACCTGACACCCACCAGAATGGATGAGATCAAAAACCTAAGTGACAACACATGCAGATGAGGTTGTGGAGAATGCGGAACCCTCCTCCATTCCTGGTGGGAATGCAAACTTGTACAGCCACTTTGGAAATCAATCTGGCGCTTACTCAGACAATTAGGAATAGTGCTTCCTCAAGATCCAGCTATACCATTCCAAGGCATATATCCAAAATGGGCTCAAGTACACAACAAGGATATTTACTCAATCATGTTTGTAGCAGCTTTATTCATAATAGCCAGAACCTGGAAACAACCCAGATGTCCCTCAGCTGAGGAATGGATACAGAAGTTGTGGTACTTTTACACATGGAATACTACTCAGCAATTAAAAACGAAGAAATCATGAAATTTGTAGGCAAATAGTGCGACCTAGAAACGATCATCCTGAGTGAGGTATCTCAAAAGCAGAAAGACACACATGGTATATACTTGCTTATATAGACCTGTAAGATAGGATAAATATACTGAAATCTATACACCTAAAGAAGATAAACAAGAAAAACGACCCAGGGTACAAAGATCAATCCTCACTTAGAAAGACAAATGGGGTGGACATTGTATGTAGGAGCAAACAAGTAACAGGACAGGAGCCTACCACAGAGGGCCTCTAAAAGACTGTACCTATCAGTGTATCAAAGCAGATATTAAGACTCATAACCAAACCTCCGGCAGAATGGAGGGAATCAAACAAAAAGGGTGGGTTAGTACAACCTGGAGAGGAAAGGAGTTCCACAAGGACCAAATATATTTGGGCACAGGGGTCTTTTATGAGATTGTTTTTCCAAACAAGGAACATGTATGGATGTATCCTAGAACCTAGAACCTCTGTTCAGATGTAGCCCTTGGTAGCTCAGTATCCAAGTGGGTAACCTAGTAAGGGGAACAGGGACTGTTTCTGACATGAACTTGATGGCGGGCTCTTTGACCTCCCCTCACCCCCAGGGAGGAGCAGCCATGCTGAGCCACAGAGGAGGACTTTGCAGCCACTCCTGAAGACACCATATACCAGTATCAGATGTAAGGGGAGGAGGTTCTCCCTTATCAGTGGACTTGGCAGAGAGGAGATGAGGGTGGGAGGGTGGGATTGGGAGGGAAAGAGGGAGTGGGATACAGCAGGGATACAAAGTTAACAAACTGTAAGTAATATTTAAAAAATAAAAATTAATTAAAAAAATAAAAGTAAAATAAAAAAAAGAACATGGCTACCATTAAGAAAGTGTTACAGCTAAAATTTTTCCTTAAAGTAAGCAATGTGCTGGAATTTTCAGTAATGAAATATTAAGGATACAAAGACCTATACTCTTACCACAGTAAGGTTCCTGGAACACTACTTACTGTTTTGTTGTTCTTGCTGTTTTGTTTTGTTTAGTTTTTACTTTGTTTTGTTGTTTCAGTGAAGTATTCATGTATTCATATAATATACTTCTATCAAATCCACCCCATTCCCTACCATTTCAGATCCTTCTCTAACTCTTTCACCATTTTTCTTCACAATACCATGTATGTTATATATCTTTCTTATTAAATATAGTCTACTCAGTCATTCTTGAATGCACATGTCATTGGTGCAATCTACAGGAGGGCTAGTTTAATGAATTCCATTGTGTCTGTAGATGATCTATATTTCTATTCGTCCTTGAGTCTCTTCATAAAAATAATCTTGATAGCTAAAATATAATTGGGCAACTCAAAATAATTTATGAAAACTTAAATGAAAATTATTATTTTAGAATTATAGTGCACATAAAGAATTTATGTCAAAAGAGCTAAACTACTGCCTTTAAAAATTATTTGTTCATTTTGTAGTAAACAGTTTTTATTGGCTATTATTCTAATAACAGTAAGGAAAATAAGGATAACCAAGATATATTCTTTTTTTTTCTCAGGAAAATACAAAATAAATTGATAATGATAAAATAACACGTTTTTAAATATTATACATGATTTTTTTTAATGTGGGGTGTGCAACTTATTTGATAGTTCAATGTAATACTGTCATGTACATGTTGGGCTGCATGTTGTGACTCAAGAAGCCCGTGAGTCCCAGGATAAGAATGCAACAAAGGAAAGAGAAACATATTTAAGGAATACAATAATAACTAAGGTGGGTTACAAAGTAGCACTTTATCATTCTTATCTGATTGCGTTTATCAGTTGAAAAAGTCATACATGTATACAATGTATTATGAATCTATGTCAAATATATGTGTATAGAAAGGAAGAATGCACAAGAGTGGGTATAGTTTCTATCCTAACACTCATCTTTCCCTCTCTGCACCCCCTCTATATAAAATATCATATATATCATATACATGCACACATACACAGACACACAGACACACAGACACACACACACACACACACACATATCACTGTACCTAGTGAGTGGTTCAATATACCAAAATGTATCCATGTAATCTACTATATGAACAAACTGAAAGAAGAAAAAAACAAAACAAAACATTATCATCTCCTTAGATGCCGAAAAAGCATTTGAAAAAATGCAACACTAGTTCATGTTTAAAGTTTTAGAGAGATCAGGGATCCAAGGCACATACCAAAACATAGTAAAAGCAATATACAGCAAGCCTATAGTCAATATCAAACTAAATGGAGAGGAATTTAAATCAATCCCACTTAAGTCAGGGTGAAGACAAAGCTGCCCACACTCCCCTTACCTCCTTGCTAGAGTAATAAGACAACTAAAGGGGATCAAAGGGATGCAAATCAGAAAAGAAGTAGTCAAAGTATCACTATTCACAGATGATATGATAGTATACATGAGTGAATCCAAAAATTCTACCAGAGAACTCCTCAAACAGATAAAGACCTTCATCAAAGTGGCTGGATATAAACTTAATTAAAAAAATCAGTAGCCCTCCAGTATATAATAGACAAAAGGCCAGTCCTGAAGATACCTGATAAAACAGGGCCAGACGAAAGGGGAGGAGGTCCTCCCCAATCTGTGGACTTGGAAAGGGGCAGGGAGAAACTGAGGGAGGGAGGGTGGGATTGGGAGGGAATAAGGGAGCAGGATACAGAGTTAATAAAATGTAACTAATAATAATAAACAATAGTAAAAAAAATCTGAAAAGAAAAAAAAGACAAAAGAGCTGAGTAAGAAATTAGGAAATTCCTTTTTGTACATCTAGAGCATGAGCTACATTGGCTAAAAGATTATTTAGGGTCTGAGCAGTCTGCACAGTATGACTCATGGCTAATGCCGCGGTGGTAGCTCCAACAGCTGCCAATGAGATGGCAGTAACAATGGCGGCTGTAATTCCAAGATCCCTTTTCTGTCTGAAGAGAGT
>REGO01000516.1:137230-155187 GCA_010120015.1 Rhombomys opimus
GGCATGCATGCAGAAAGGGGGTAAGGGGGGGGAGGGTGGGACCGGGAGGGGAGGAGAGAGGGTCTTATGGGGGGATACAAAAGGAATAAAGTGTATTTAATAAAAGTTAAATAAAAAATTTTAAAAAAAGAATTGTAATTTGGTAATTTGATGGGAATTGCATTGAATCTGTAGATTGTTTTTGGCAGGATGGCCATTTTTACTATGTTAATCGATCCATGAGCATGGGAGATCTTTCCATCTTCTGATATCTTCTTCAATTTTTTTCTCCAGAGATTTGAATTTTTTTTTTAAACAGATCTTTCACTTGGTTGGTTAGAGTCACACCATGATACTTTATGTTATTAGTCGCTATTGTGAAATGTGTTGCTTCCCTGATCTCTTTCTCAGCCCTATTGTCTTTCATATACAGGAGGACTACTTATTATTTTTTGAGATAATTTTGTATCCAGCCAATTTGCTGAAGGTGTTTTTCAGCTGAAGGAGTTTTCTGGAAACAGGATCAGATGAATGAGGGGAGGTCCCCCCCTATCAGTGGACTTGGAAAGGGGCACAGTGGTGATAAGGGAGGGAGGGAGGGACTGGGAGGGAATGAGGGTTCGGGGCACGGCTGGGATACAGAATTAATAAAATGTAACTGATAAAAATAAAATAAAATAAAATAAAAATTTGGGGGGTCACTCATGCTTACTATCATAGCATCTGCAAAAATAAATACTTTGACTTCTTTCTGATTTGTATCACCTTGATCTACTTTGTCTTATTGCTCTAGCTAGGAATTCAAGTACTATGTTGAAGAGATATGGAGAGAGTGGGCAGCCTTGTCTTGACCCTGAATGGGATGGTTTTAAGTTTCTCTCCATTTAGATTGATGTTGGCTATAGGCCTTCAAAGAAGAGCTAAATCCAATTCTCTCCAAATTATTCCACCAAATATAAACAGAAGGAACATTGCCAAACTCATTTTATGAAGTCAGTCACCTTGATACCTAAACCAAAAAAGAGAACTTCAGACCTATCTCTCTTATGAACATTGATGCAAAAAAATACTTGCAAGCCAAATCCAAGAACACAAAAAAGATATAATGTACCATGACCAAATAGGCTTCATCCCATGCATGCAGGAGTTGTATAAAAAACAGAAATCCATCAGTGAATCCACCATATACACAAACTGTAAGAGAAAAAAACACATGATCATCTCCTTAGATGCCAAAAAGTATTTGGCAAAATCCAACACCTATTCATGTTTAAAATCTTGGAGAGATCAGGGATAGAAAGCACATACTTAAACATAGCAAAGACAATATACAGCAAGCCATTAGAAGACACTTGATTTTTGACAAAGAATCCAAAACCATACAATGGAAAAAAGACAGCATCTTCAAAAAATGGTGCTGGCCTAATTGTATGTCAACATGTAGAAAAAATGCAAAAGAACCATACTTATCACCCTGCAAAAAATAAAATAATATCAAATCAAAGACCTAAACATAAACCAGACACACTAAATGTGCTAGAAGAAAAAGTGGGAAAGATCCTTGAACTCAATGGCACAGGAGACAACTTCCTGAAGAGAACACCAACAGCACAGGCTCTAAGATCAACAATCAATAAATGGGACTTCATGAAACTGAAAAGCTTCTGTAAAGCAAAGGACACTGTCATCAGAACAAAATGACAGCCTACAGACTGGGAAAGGAACTTCACCAAACCTATACCTGACACAGGGCTAATATCTAGAATATATAATGAATTCTAGAAGTTAAAAAAATACAAATCAAGAAATTCAATTAAGAAACCGGAGTTCAGAGTTAAACAGAGAATTCTCTTTATAGGACTATTGAATGGCAGAGAAACTTTTTTTTCATTTTTTTCTTTTTTTAATTTTAATAATAATTATTATTATTAATTACACTTTATTCATTTTGTATCCCCCCATAAGCCCCTCCTTCCTCCCCTCCTGATCTTACCCTTCCTCCCCTTTCTGCATGCATGCCCCTCCCCAAGTCTACTGATAGGGGAGGTCTTCCTCTCCTTCTTTCTGATCTTAGACTATCAGTTCTCCTCAGAAGTAGCTGCATTGTCATCTTCTGTGGCCTGGTAAGGCTGCTCCCCCCTCAGGGGGAGGTGATCAAAGAGCAGGCCAATCAGATTATGTCAGAGGCAGTCCCTCTTCCGATTACTATGTAACCCACTTGGACACTGAACTGCCATGGGCTACATCTGTGCAGGGGTTCTAGGTTATCTCTATGAATAGTCCTTGGTTGAAGTATGAGTCTCTGGGAAGTTCCAATGTTCAAATTTTCTTGTTCTGTTGCTCTCTTTGTGGAGACCCTGTCCTCTCCAGCTCTTACTATTTCCCACATCTTACATAAAATTCCATTAAAGAAATGCTCAAAGTCCTTAGTCATTAGGGAAATGCAAATCAAAATGACCATGAGATTTCACTTTACACCCATCAGAACGGCTAAGATCAAAAACTCAATGACAACACATGCTGGAGAGGAAGTGAAGAAAGGGGAACCTCCTAAACTTGTACAACCAGTTTGGAAATCAATCTGGTGCTTTCTGAGACAATTAGGAATAGTTCTTCCTCAAGATCCAGCTATACCACTCCTAGGCAAGTATCCAAATTATGCTCAAGTACACAACAAGGACATTTGTTCAACCATATTTGTAGCAGCTTTATTAATAATAGCGAGAAGGTGGAAACAACCCAGATGTCCCTTAATGGAAGAATGGATAGAGAAATTGTTGTAAATATTCACAAATGAATAGTAAATAGCAAATAAAACAAAGGAAATCATGAAATTTGCATGCAAATGGTGGGATCCAGAAAAGATCATCCTGAGTGATGTATTCTAGAAGCAGAAAAGTGCACATGGTATATATTGACTCATAAGTGGATACTAGACCTAAAATATAGGATAAATACACTAAAATCTGTACACCTAAAGAAGCTAAGCATGAAGGAGGAACTGGGTTAGATGACCAATCCTCACTCAGAAAGGCAAACGGGATGGACATCAGAAGAGTAAGAAAACAGGGAACAGGACACTAGACTACCACACAGGGCCACTGAAAGACTCTACCCAGCAGGGTGTCAAAGCAGATGCTGAAGCTCATAGGCAAACTTTGGGCAGAGTACAAGAAATCTTATAAAAGAAAGGGAAGATAGAAAGAGGAGAGGACAGGAGCTCCAAGAGAAGAGCAACAGAACCAAAAAATCTGGGCACAAGGGACTTTTCTGGGACTGATACTCCAACCAAGAAACATACATTGATATATGCTAAAACCCCTGCTCAGCTGTAGCATATGGTAGCGCAGTGTACAATTGGGTACCCTAGTACAAGGAACAGGAATTGTCTCTGACTTAAACTCATTGGCTGGCTCTTTGACCACCTCTCCCTGAGGGGGGAGCAGCATTACAAATCCATAGAGGAAGAAAATGCAGCCAGTACTGATAAGATCTGATGGGCTATGTTCAGATGAAAGGGGAAGAGGACCGCCCCTATCTGTAGACTTGGAGAAGGACATGGGAGGATATGAGAGAGGGAGGGTGGGATTGGGATGGAATGTGGAGGGGGCTACAGCTGTGATAGGAAGTGAATAAACTATAATTAATATAAAAATATTTTTTTAAAAAAGGAAAAATAAAAAAGAAAGAAAGAATGATGTGTGCCACTGTGCCCGGCTGCTGTTTAATTCCTGAAGTTAGAATCTTCTATTACATAATGGTCATGGTATTTGATATTGATTAGTAAGATGTTGTCCTTTGTGCACTTGTTCATCTTCATTTTTCTCTCTTTTGCTTCATAATTGCTCTTTTGTTTTGTTATAAATTCTTTCTTTAAGCTGTGGATAAACTTTCTGGCATTGAATATAAGTTAACATATGAAATCTTGGATATGTTTTTCCTACTTTTAAATTTTTTTAATTTTTTATATTAATTAGAGTTTATTCACATTGTATCTCAGCTGTAGCCCCCTTCCTCATTCCCTCACAATCCTACCCTTCCTACCTCATCTCTTCCCATGCTCCTCTCCATGTCCACTGATAGGGAATGTCCTCCTCCCCTTCAATCTAACCCTACCTTAAGAGGTCTCATCTTAATACCTCACCTTAAGAGGACAATGGCTGCATTGCCCTCCTCTGTGGCATGGCAAGACTCTTCCCCCTTAAGGGAGAGGTGGTTAAAGAGCCAGGCTTTGAGTTCATGTCAGAAACAGTGTGTGTTCCCCTTACTAGGGTACCCAGTTAGATACTGAGCAGCCATAGGCTACAACTGAGCAGTGATTCCAAGATATCTCCATGCATAATCCTTGGTTGGAGTATCAGTCTCAGAAAAAACACATGTGCCCAGATATTTTGCTTCTGCTGCTCTGCTTATATAGCTCCTGTCCTCTCCAGGTATTACAATTTCCATTATTTTTCATGAGATTCCCTGAACTCTGCCCAAAGTTTGGTTATGAGTCAAGGCATCTGCTGTAATACCCTACTGAGTAGAGTCTCTCAGAGACCCTTTGAGGTAGGCTCCTGTCTTGTTCCCTGTTTTCTCCTTCATCTGATGTCCATCCCTTTTTTCTTTCTAAGTGAGGATTGATCATTTTACCCAGGGTCATCCTTCTTGATTATCTTTTTTAGGTGTACAGATGTTTTTTGTGTGTTACATGTATTTTATTTATTTATTTGTTTACACTTTATTTACTTTGCATTCCTTTGTAGTTCCCTCCCTTCTCCCCTCCCACTCCCTTCTTTCTTCTTCCTTTTCCATGCATGCTCCTTCCCAAGTTCACCTATAGGAGAGGTCTTCTTTTACTTCTTTCTGATCCTAGTCTGTTAGGTCTCATCAGGAGTGGTTGCATTGTCTTCCTCTGTGGCCTGGTGAGGCTTCTCCCCCCTCAGGGAGAGGTGATCAAAGAGCAGGCCAATCAGTTCATGTCAGAGACAATCCCTATTCCCATTACCATGGAACTGAACTGTCATGGGCTACATCTGTGCAGGGGATCTAGGTTATCTCCATGCATGGTCCTTGGTTGGAGTATGAGTCTCAGGAAAGACCCCTTTGCTCAGATTTTTTGGTTCTGTTGCTCTCCTTGGGGAGTTCCTATCCTCTCCAGCTCTTATTATTTCCGACTTCTTTCATAAGATTCCATACACTCTGCCCAACAGTTGGCCATAAGTCTCAGCATCTGCTTTGATAGTCTGCAGGGCAGAGTCTTTCAGAGTCCCTCTGTGACAGGCTCCTAACTTGTTTCCTGTTTTCTTCTTCTTCTTCTTCTTCTTCTTCTTCTTCTTCTTCTTCTTCTTCTTCTTCTTCTTCTTCTTCTGATGTCCATCCTCTTTGCCTTTCTGGATGGGGATTGAGCATTTTAGCCAGAGTCCTCCCTCTTGATTAGTTTCTTTAGGTGTGCAGATTTTAATAGGTTTATCCTATATTATATGTCTATATGAGTTAGTATATACCATGTGTGTCTTTCTGCTTCTAGGATAGCTTACTAAGGATGATCTTTTCCAGATCTCACCATTTACCTGCAAATTTCATGATTTACTTGTTTTTTATTGCTAAGTAGTATTCCATTGTGTAGATGTACCATACTTTCTGTATCCATTCCTCAGTTGAGGGACATCTGGGTTGTTTCCAGCTTCTGGCTATTACAAATAAAGCTGCTACAAACATGCTTGCGCAAATGTCTTTATTGTGTACTTGAGCCTCATTAGGATATATGCCTAGAAGTGGTATTGCTGGATCTTGAGGAAGAGCTATTCCTAATTGTCCGAGAAAGCTCCAGACTGATTTTAGAGTGGTTGTACAAGTTTATATTCCCACCAGTAGTGGAGGAGGGTTCAACACTTCTCCAGCATGTGTGGTTGCTTGAGTTTTTGATCTTAGCCATTCTGATGGGTGTAAGGTGGAGAGAAACTTAAATCTATCCCACTGTAATCAGGTGTACAGATTTTTGTAGATTTATGCTATATTATATGTCTAGTATCCACTTAGAAATGAGTGTATGCTGTGTGTGTCTTTCTGCTTCTAGAAAAACTCACTCAGGATGATCTTTTCTAGATCTCACCATTTGCATGTAAACTTCATGATTTCCTTGTTTTTAATTATTATTTACTATTCATTTGTTAATATGCACAAAAATTTCTCTATCCATTCCTCTGCTAGGGACATCTGGGTTGTTTCCAACTTCTGGCTATTACGAATAAAGCTGCTACAAACATGGTTGAACAAATGTGCTTGTTGTGTACTTGAGCATATTTTGGATATAAGGCTAGGAGTGGTATAGCTGGATCTTGAGGAAGTGCTATTCCTAGTTGTCTGAGAAAGTGACAGATTAATTCTCAAAGTGGTTGTACAAGTTTACATTCCCACCAGCAGTGAAGGATTCCCCTTTCTCCACTTCCTCCCCAGCATGTGTTGTCATTGAATTTTTGATCCTAGCCATTCTGAAGGGTGTAAGGTGAAATCTCATGGTGATTTTGATTTGGATCACCCTGATGACTAAGGACTTTCAGTGTTTCTCTAAATGTTTCTCTGTCATTTGCTATTCCTCTACAGAGAATTCTCTGTTTAACTCTGAACCTGGTTGTTTAAATGGAATACTTGATTTGTTGCTTTTCAACTTCTTTTTTATTTGTATATTCTGGATATTAGCCCACTTTTTCTTCTAAGTGGTTTAGTGTATCTGGTTTTATGTTGATATCTTTGATCCACTTGGACTTTAGTTTTGTGCAGGGTAATAATTGGATCTATTTTCATTTTTCTGCATGTAGACATCCAGTTGGTCCAGCACCATTTGTTGAAGATGCTGTCTTTTTTCCATTGTATGGTTTGGCTTCTTTGTCAAAAATCAAGTATCCTTAGGTGTGTGGATTCATTTCTGGGCCTTCTATTCTGTTCCATTGATCTACCATTCTCTTTGTATCCCAGTACCTGGCAGTTTTTATTTCTGCTGCTCTATAGTACAACTTGAGATAAGAAATGGAGATGCCTCCAGATGATTTGTTTTGTATAGGATCATTTTGGCAATTCTGGTTTTTTTGTTTTTCCATATGAAGTTGGGAATTTTTCTTTCAAGGTCTGTAAAGAATTGTGTTGGTATTTTGGTGAGAATTGCATTGAATTTGTAGATTGCTTTTGGCAGGATGGCCTTTTAATATGTTAATCCTCCCAGTGCAGGAGCATGGGAAATCTTTCCATCTTCTGATCTCTTCTTCAATTTCTTCCTTCAGAGACTGGAAGTTTTTTCTAACCGCTCTTTTACTTGCTTGTTTAGAGTCACACCAAGGTACTTTATGTTGTTAGTGACTATTGTGAAGGATGCAGTTCCCTAATTTCTTTCTCAGCTTTTTTGTCTTTCGTATATAGGAGGGCTTCTGATTTTTTTCAAGTTAATTTTGTTTCCAGCAACTTTGCTGAAGATGTTTATCAGCTGAAGTTCTCTGGTTGATATTTTGGGGTTACTCATGTATACTATCATGTCATCTGCAAATAGAGATACTTTGATTTCTTCCTCTCTGATTTGTATCCCCTTGATCTACTTTAGTTGTATTATTTCTCTAGCTAGGATTTCAATACTGTGGTGAAGAAATATGGAAAGAGTGGGTAGCCTTGCCTTGTCCCTGATTTCAGTGGAATTGCTTTAAGTTTCTCTCCATTCAGTTTGATGTTGGCTACATCTTGCTGTGTAATGCTTCAACTATGTTGTGCTGTGTGCCTGGTTTTCCTGATCTCTCCCAATGTTCAACATGAATGGATGTTGGATTTTCTCAACAGCTTTTTCGGCACCTTAGAATATGATTGTGTGCTTTATTTTTTCCTTCAGTTTATTTATATGGTGGATTACATTGATGGATTTCCATATATTATTCTACCCCTGCATGCATGGGATTAAGCCTACTTGGTCATGATGGATGTTATCTTTTTAGGTGTTCTTGAATTTGGTTTACAAATATTTTAGAGTATTTTTTGCATCAATGTTTATAAGAGAGGTAAGCCTGAAGTTCTTTTTTGTTGGGTCTTTGTGTGGTTTAGGTATCAAGGCAACTGTGGTTTCATAGAATGAGTTTGGTAAGGATGCTTCTGATTCTATTTTGTTGAATAGTTTGATGAAAATTGGAGTTAGCACTTCTTTGAAGGTCTGGTAGAATTCTGCACTGAAATCATCTGGAAGAGAGAAATTTTTTTTGCTATTTATTTTATTTTTTATTAAATTTTTATCTTTTAATATTATTTACAGTTTATTAACTTTGTATCCCAGCTGTAGCCTGCTCCCTCATTCCCTCCCAAGCCTACCCTTCCTCCCTCCTCTCCTCCTTGCCCCTTTCCAAATCCACTGATAGGGGAGGACCTCCTCCCCTTCCATTTGACCCTATCTTTTCAGGTATCTTCAGGACTGGCTGCAAAGTCCTCCTCTATGACATAGTGAGACTGTTCCTCCCTTGGGGGTGGAGGGAGTTCAAAGAGCCAGCCTTTGATTTCATGTCAGAAATTATCCCTGTTGCCCTTACTATAGGAAACCAATTGGTTACTGAGCTTCCATGGGCTACATCCAAGCAGAATTTCTAGGTTATATCCATACATGGTCCTCGGTTGGAGAAACAGTCTCAGAAAAGACCCCTGTGCCAAGATTTGGTCCTTGTGGAGCTCCTGTCCTATCCAGGTCATACTAACTCCCCCTTCTTTCATGTGATTCTCTGTACTCTGCCCAAGGTTTGGTTATGATTCTCAGTATCTGCTTTGATACACTGATAGGTAGAGTTTTTCAGTGGCCCTCTGTGGTAGGCTCCTGTCCTCTTACTTGTTTTCTCCTACTTTCAATATCCATCCCATTTGTCTTTCTAAAGTGAGGACTGATCATCTTACCCGGGTCCTCTATCTTGTTTATCTTTTTTAGGTGTACTGATTTCAGTATGTTTATCCTATTTTATAAGTAGAGTACCCAATTATAAGTGAGTATATACCATGTGTGTCTTTCTGCTTCTAGAATACCTCACTCAGGATGATCTTTCCTAGATCCCATCATTTGCCTTCAAATTTTATGATTTCCTTGTTTTTAATTGCCGAGTAGTATTCCATTGTGTAAAAGTATCACAGTTTCTGTATACATTCCTCCATCGATGGATATCTGGGTTGTTTCCAGGTTCTGGCTATTATGAATAAAGCTGCTGCAAACATAGTTGAGCAAATGTCCTTGTTGAGTACTTGATCATCTTTTGGATATATGCCTAGGAGTAATGACCCTGAGTTTTCACTTTATACCCATCAGAATGGCTAAGATTAAAAACTCAATGACAACACATGCTGGAGAGGTTGTGGAGAAAGGGGAATCCTCCTCCATTGCTGGTGGGAATGTAAACTTGTACAACCACATTGGCATTCAATGTGGCACTTTCTCAGACAATTAGAAATTGTGCTTCCTGAAGGGAGACTTTTGATGACTGCTTCTATTTCTTTGGGGGATATAAGACTATACAATTATTCTACCTGATCTTGATTTAATTTTGGTAAATGGAATCTATCAAGAATATTGTCCATTTTCTTTAGATTTTTAAATTTTGTGACATATAGGCTTTTGTAGTAAGACCTGATATTTGTTTGGATTTCCTCAGTGCCTGTTGTTATGTTCCCCCTTTTCATTTCTGATTTTGCTGATTTGGATAGATTCTCTGTTTTTTCTTAGTTTGGCTAAGTATTTGTTTATCTTGTTGATTTTCAAAAACCAGCTCCTGGTTTCATTGATTGTTTGAATAGTTTTATTTGATTCTAAATTTCCAACCATCCACTTGTCTTGGGTGTATCTGCTTCTTTTTTTTTCCCTATGGCTTCCTGGTGAGCCATAAGTTGCTCATATGAGATATTTCAAATTTCTTCTTGAAGGCACTTAATGGTATGAATTTTCCTCTTGGCACTGCTTCCATTGTGCCCCATAATTTTGAGTATGTTGTCCCTTCATTTTCATTGAATTCTAGGAAGTCTTTAATTTCTTTCTTTATTTCTTCCCTAACCCAGCATTCATTGAGTAGAGAGTTGTTCAGTTTCCATGTGAGTGCAGGCTTTTTGCTGTTTCTGTTGTTGTTGAGGTCCAGCTTTAGTCCATGGTGGTCAGATAGAATACAAGGGATTATTGGATTATTTCCATCTTCTTGTATATATTGAGGCTTGCTCTTTGACCAACTACATGATCTATTTTTGAGAAGGATCCATGAGGTGCTGAAAAGAAGATATGCTCTTGAATTTGGGTGAAAATCCTGTAGATAGGTATTAGGTCCATTTGATTTGGTACCTCTCTAAGTGCCTTTATTTCCCTATCTAGCTTTTGTCTAGATGATCTGTCCCTTTTTCAGAGTGGAGAGTTGAAGTCTCCCACTATTAAGATTTTGGGATCAATATGTAATTTAAGCTTTACCAATGTTTCATTTACAATTGCATGTGCTCTTGCATTTCCATGGACACGAACATGCATGCTTGCTTGCCCGCAATTGTGCCTCTGAACCAGAGGACATTCTTCTCTTAGGTACAGCTGAAACACTAACACACACTCTCAAACCAGTCGACCTCTCTTATCTTCCTGAAGAATACTCCAGATACCAGAGAAAGATGGACCCAGTCTGAAGTACAGACTCCATTAACAAACAGTGAAGGTTATAGATACTCAGATGGGCACAGGTCGGTGTAAGAACACACCCAACAAAAAACAGGGCATCATGTTTTCTCTGTTTTTTAATCAATAAATTTATTTATTCATTTCACAGCTCTAGGGATAGTAGGACAATTTATATTGTTACACTGACTTTGGTTTAACTTCAGTGAAACAAATCAAGAACAGAGTACCTTTCATTTAGATTTTCCTTTTTGGTTTCTGAAGTACAAGCTTTTTAAAATTTTATTTATTTTTTTATTAATTACAGGTTATTCAATTTGTATCCCAGATGTAGCTGCTTCCCCTGTCCTCTACCCATCGTGCCCACCCTCCTTCCATTCCTCCCATCCTCCTTGAAA
Source organism: Rhombomys opimus (assembly GCA_010120015.1). NCBI lineage: Eukaryota > Metazoa > Chordata > Mammalia > Rodentia > Muridae > Rhombomys > Rhombomys opimus. The sequence continues at coordinate 148,241 of REGO01000516.1, forward strand.
AATCCACTGTTAAGGGAGGTTCTCTTCCCCTTCCCTCTGACACTAGCCTATCAGATCTCATCAGGACTGGCTGCATTGTCTTCCTCTGTGGTCTCTTAAGGCTGCTCCCCTATCAGGGGGAGGTGATCAAAGAGCCAGTCATTGAGTTCATATCAGAGACAGTCACTGTTCCCCTTACTAGGGAAGCTGCTTGGAGACTGAGCTGCCATAGGGTACATCTGTGCAGGGGTTCTTATGAAAGATGGGGGAGATAGAAAAACTACAAAGAGACAGGAGCTCCACGTTGAAAGCAACAGATCCAAAAAATCAGGGCAAAGGGGCCTTTTCTGAGAGTGATACTCCAACCAAGGGCCATGCTTGTAGATAACCTAAAACTTTTGAACAGAAGTACAGACTTTTAAAGTAAGACCTAATGATTCTTTTGATTTCCTCAATGTCTGTTGTTATATCGCCTTTTGTTTCCTGGATTTGTTAAATTGGATATAATTTCTCTGAATGTTACTTACTTTGGTTAGGTGTTTGTTTAAATTTTAGATTTTCTCAAAGACCCAGTTCTTGGTTTTGTTGATTCATTGTATTGTTCTCTTTGTTTCTAAGTTATTGATTTGAGGTTAATTTTTTCCTGCCATCTACTCTTCTTGGCTGGTTTTTTGTCTTTTTTTTTGTTGTTGTTCTAGAGCTTTCAGGTGTACTGTTAAGTTGGTAGTGTGAGATCTCTCCAATTTCTTTATGAAGGCACTTAGTGCTGTGAACTTTACTCTTAGCACTGCTTTCACTGTTTCCCATAAGTTTGAGTAGGTTGTGCCTTCATTTTGAATTCTAGAAAGTCTTTAATTATTGAGTAGAGAGGTGTGTAGTTTCTGTGAGTTTTTAAGCTTTCTGTTTCTTCTGTTGTTGGCAAGTTCCAGCTTTAATCCATGGTGATCCAATTATATACAAAGAGTTATCTGTATCTTCTTGTATCTGTTGAGGCTTGCTTTGTGACTTGAGTATGTGGTTTACTTTTGAGAATATTCCTTGTGGTGCTGAGAAGATAGCATACTCTTTTTTTGTTTTGTTTTGGTGAAATGCCTGTAGCTATCTGTTATGTCCATTTGATTTATAACTTCAGTTAATTTCATTACTTCTCTGTTCAGTTTCTGTTTCAGTGACCTGTTTACTGGTGACAGTGAGGTGTTGATTTCTCCCACTATTAATGTGTGATTTGAGTTTAAGTAGTGTTTAGTATACAAATGTGGGTGCCCTTGTATTTGAGGCATAGATGCTCAGAATTGAAACAGCATCTTGATGGACTTTTACTTTGATGATTATGAAGTACCTTTCTCCATCTCTTTTGATTCAAAGTCTATTTTGCTAGATATTAGAACAGATGATCCAACTCCTTTCTTAGGTATGCATGCTTGGAAAACCTTTTCCCAGCAATTTACTCTGAAATAATGCCTATTTTTGTTGCTGAAATATGTTTCTTGTATGCAGTATGTGTCCTGTTTCTGTATCCATTCTGTTAGCCATTTCTTTTTATTGGTGAATTGAGTCCAATGTTGTTGAGAGACATTCATGACCAATGATTTCATTCCTGTAATTTTTATGTAGGTTCTAGTGTGAGTGTAGGTGCTTTCTTTTGTTTTTTTCTAGTATGAAATTATTCATTTCCTGGGTTTACTTTATTGTGTTGGAGTTTTCCTTCCAGTATCCCCTGCAAGGCTGGGTTGGTGAAAAGATATTGTGTAACTTTGGTTTTGTCATGGAATATTTTGTTTATTCACCTATGGTGATTGACACTTTTGCTTGATATAGGAGCCTGAGCTGGCATTTGTGGTCTCTGGTTCTGCAAGATACCTGTTTAGGTCCTTCTCATTTTTAAAGTCTCTGTTGAGAAGTCAAGTGTAATTCTAATAGGTCTGCCTTTATATGTTAGTTGGTCCTTTTCCCTGTGTCTTTTAATATTCTTTCTTTGTTATGTACCTTTAGTGTTTTGATTATTATGTGGCAGTTGAGCATTCTTTTTTGGTTAATCTATTTGGTGTTCTGTGAGCTTTTTTTTTTTTTAATCTTTATAAGCCTCTCTCTCTTTAGTTTAGGGAAATTTCCTTTTATGATTTTGTTGAAGTTATTTTCTAGACTTTTGAGCTGGGAATCTTCTCCTTCCATTTCTACTATCCTTAGGTTTGGTGTCTTCATTGTGTCCCAGTTTTTCTAGATGCTTCATTTTAGAAACTTTTTACATTTATTAATTTTTGTCTGATGTATTGATTTCTTTTATTGTATCTTCTACACCTGAGATTCTTTCCTCCTTCTCTTGGTGCTGTTGGTGATGTTTGCATCTGTAGTTCCTGTTTTCTCTCCTAGGTTTTCCATCTCCAGGATTGTCTCAGATTGTATTTTCTTTATTGCTTGTATTTCCCTTTCAGGTCTTGAACAATTTTATTCATTTCTCTCACCTGTTTGGTTTTATTTTCCTGTATTACTTTGAGGATTATGCATTTCTTGTTTAAAGGACTGTATATCCTTCACTAGATTAGATTTAAAGTAGTTTTCCTGCACTTCAAGTTGTTAGGATATCTAGGAGTTACTGGAGTGGGATAGCTGGGTTCTGGTGGTGCCACATTGCCCTGAGCTTTTTTGAGTGTGCTCTTATGTTGTCCTTTAGTTATATGCTTGTCTCTAGTATTCTCAGGCTTTGAGGTCCCTGGCAGTCCTGGATGGATACTACCGCTGTGATTACAACTACAGCTGTGGCCTGAGAACTAGGACACCGCTGGTAGTCCCTGTTGGCTATGGCCTCTACTAGCTCCTGGTGGCTGCCATCTCTGGGATTGCAGGGAGAGCTGGAACCTGGGATCTGGTGTGCAGAACTCCCAGAAAAGACCTTGGTGCTGCTGGTTGTCACCATTGGTGCTGTCTTTGGGACTGCAGCCAGAGCTAAAGCAGGCTCTGGCACATGAAGGCCATGGGGCATATCTCACTGTTGCTGGTCTTTATCATCTCTGGATGTTAACTGAGTACCAAGTGCTGTTCCAAATAATGTTCAAAAATGTTTTTGCATAATACTTGATGACTCATGTTAAAATATAACCAGTGAAAATTCTGGATAGTTTTTTTTTAATCTTGTTTAACATATTATATGTCCTTGATTATTTTCAAATATAGCTTCTTTTGACTTTCTATACTATAACCAATTATCCATTCTATCATAGTCATTAAATGTTAGACTATCTGAAAAAAATACAAACAAAACAAAACAAAAAACACCAAAAAAAAAACCCCCCAAAACAAACAAACAAAAAAAACCTTCTGTGCCAAGCATAGGAATCTTCTTTTATAGTTATTGGTTAGAGTAGTTCAAAAGACTTCTCCAAAATTTAGCCATTGCTTTTGTCATTATTTCCCTATTAGAATTTGAAGGTAAAACTCTACTGAAGAGGACATCACATACTTCAACACAGGATTAGGAGAAACCAAGCAAAAATTGATCTACTAACCTCTTCTCTCAAAAATAGTTCTCATAGTATCAGAAGGTAATTTGCAAACTGTCCAGGAAAGTAAGAACTCAATAGTTCTCTCTAGCAACAATAGTAGGAATCAATTGTACTCCTCAAGTGTACAATAATGACATCTACATCCTGGGGATAACTAACAACCATCTAAATGAACTTAAGACCCTCTCCTCCCTTGGGAGGGGTGGTAAGGAGCCAGAAACCCACTTGGTTGCTACATCTGAGCAGGGGTTCTAGGTTATATCCTTATATGGTCCTTGGTTGGAGAACAGTCTCATAGAGGGCCCCCTTACCCTGATATATGTTGTCCTTGTGGAGATCATGTCCCTGTCCCACAGAGGAGGACATTACAGCCAGTACTGAAGATACCTGATAAGCTAGGGTCAGTTGGAAGTGGAGGAGGACCTCCCTTAGCAGTGGACTTGGAAAGGGGCAGGGAGGAGATGAGGGAGGAAGGGTGGGATTGGGAGGAAATGAGGGAGGGGCCTAAGGCTGGGATACAAAGTATATAACATATGATAAATATAAAAAAAGACAAGAGAGCGAGAAAGAGAGAGAGAGAGAGATGCTCTCCTTAGGTCCTTAGGAGGGAATTAATCTCTCATACTGGAAACCTAGCTTAAAACCAATGGCTGCTGAGGTCATGGGCTTTAGAATAAAACTCAATCTCGCCATTTTCCTAAGAAAGAATAATTTTAAATGGTGTCTTAAATACTTATATTTATATTCAAACATAAATGTAGCTCTAACATGCCCATATCCTGCACCAAATAAGCTTCATTTTGCATCCAAAAGAGACTACCACAATTGCCTAAAGTGGTCAAAATGCAGAGAACTAAAATCAATCATCTAAATGGTTAGTTTACTATAATTTAATATTTAATAGAGCACATGTAACTATCTTAAATGTATTTACAGAAAGATTTTTATAAAAAAATACATATTATGTAGAAAGGTTCTTTGGAATGTTTTCTAGGCAGCTACATTTCCTTTCTTAGTTAAAATTTATATGCCAGGCACTTTGAATCTCTTACACTTCCTCAGAAATACCAAGGACCTTTTTGTAAAGCTACACTGAGAATGCTTTGTTTTTCTTGAAATTGCCTGACTCCTTTAGGAGAGTAAATGTCCCCTCCATCTCATTTCATCCCATAATACTGTGTAAATCAACTTGTAACTATAGTATTTTTATCACAAACATTTAAATATATTTAATAAAATAATACTTCATAGAATTATCTAACTATATATATATATTACTTGTCTATTTGAACATTGTACTATAATGTACTTTTTAAATATATCATTACATATCTTATTTGGTTATGGTGTATGTCCATATATCAATTTTATCATTTATTCTATTTTTTCGGAAGTAACAAAAATTTAATAATTCTAAGAATTTGCTTCTCTAATCTTTTATCACTTAAAAAATAAACCATTCTATTTACATATTTTAAATACTTATTTTTATTCATCCTGTAAGAATTCCCTGCATGCATAGGTTTCATTTCATGCTAACCCACCTGCTTTAAGAAATCTCCGTATCATCTTTTTTTTTTTTTTTTTTTTTTTTTTTTTTTTTTTTTTTTTTTTTTTTTTTTTTTTTTTTTTTTTTTATCAGTTACATTTTATTAATTCTGTATCCCAGCCGTGCCCCGAACCCTCGTTCCCTCCCAGTCCCTCCCTCCCTCCCTCATCACCACTGTGCCCCTTTCTAAGTCCACTGATAGGGGGGACCTCCCCCCACAATGTCATGTCCATTTATTCTTTTAAGCTGGCGTCCATCTAGTAGTGCTGGGATGTGCACAGGTAAGTTGCTCCCCACTGGAGAATGGACAACCAATCAGGAACTATATTCCAAAAGAAGTATAAATGACTTCCTCTGCCAGAATCCAGCAGCATGATTCTGTTTAAAATTTACATTAAATAACATGTAAAATTGGTCTTTTTTAGAAAACTGACAGATAGGTGTGTATTATGTAAACTTTCAAAATGACGTACATATGAGTTTGTGTATGTGCATGTATGTGTATATATCGAAGCACTAGATCAATAAAATCTTCTAAGCCACATTTAAAATTCATTTTAGAAATATTTGAAATAAAAGAAAATATCTTTAATTACTATAAATTTTATAAATGTCAGAAATTTATTATTTGAAGAACGATCAATTCCAGTTCTCAGTTTTGAATTTACATTTTATGCTTGTATTTAATATGAATAATAGGAAGCGAATGTAAGTATATTATTAATATGTATTTATCATTCTAACCCACAGTGTCTATCAAACTTTTCCTATTACAAAACAAATATTACTTACAGACATACATACAGATGTTTAGATAGTGATATGACCCAGGACAATTTAGTTGACCTTTGAATCTTCTGTATACAAGTTTGTAAAATAAGATTTAAAAGTGTACATATGTTTGGGCAGAACTCAGGGAATCTTATGGAGGAAGAGAGAATAACAGGAGCCCCACAAGGAGACCACACTAAAAGATCTGAGCTCAGAGGGTCCTTCAGAGACTTATGCACCAATGAAGGAATATGCATAGAGTGGATCTAGATCCCCTGCTCAGAAATGGCCAATTGGCAGTGCAGTCTCCAAGTGGATCTCTGAGTGAAGGGATCAGGAGCTGCCTCTATCATGAAATCAGTTGACTGCTCTCTGATCATTTGTTCCTGATGATTCAGCCTTCTTAGCCATGGAGGAAGAGGATCCAAGCAGCCTGATAAAACTTGACAAAGCTATTAGCAGATGGCAATAGTGGAGAACTCCCCTTTTCAGTAGATTAGGGAAAGGGGATGAGGATAAGAGGGAGGTAGGGTGGGACTGGAGGAATTGAGAGCAGGGGCTTCGATCAGATTATATAATGAATAAATTGTGAAGGAAAAATTTAAATGAAACAATAGTACATGATCTGTAAATATCTCATATGGGTTATATTACATAAGTAAATCTCTTTGAAAAACACTACACATGGAATATTAATACTTGGATCATTAATATTGACAATATGACTTATAGGAATGAGCACACAGCAATGAAACCATTGTTTCTCTTAAGATATTTATATTGACAGAAGATAAAACATTTATTTCATAAATAACTTAAGAACAATATCAATTAACTGCAGCCTATTGCTCATCAACATTCGTGTTAAGACACTTGTTTCCTACTTTTGAATCCTTGGTATCCCTAACTAGGAAATCACATGTGACAGATATCAAGCAATGTCACACACTGAAAGATCCACCTTGAAACATATAATCTCTTTTTTTTTAATTTTTATCAGTTACATTTTATTAATTCTGTATCCCAGCCGTGCCCCGAACCCTAATTCCCTCCCAGTCCCTCCCTCCCTCCCTCATCACCACTGTGCCCCTTTCCAAGTCCACTGATAGGGGGGGACCTCCCCCCCATTCATCTGATCCTGTTTTATC
>REGO01000516.1:163939-185263 GCA_010120015.1 Rhombomys opimus
TGGGGAGAGGCATGCATGCAGAAAGGGGGGGAGGGTGGGACCGGGAGGGGAGGAGGGAGGGGCTTATGGGGGGATACAAAAGGAATAAAGTGTATTCAATAAAAGTTAATTAAAAAATTAAAAAAAGAGAGGAATTATAATGGCAAAGTGATGTGTGGATGCAGTTCTCACCATGTTTTTGTATAAAAGTTGTATAAAGGGAGGTTGTCATGAAGCTAGTAACCATATATTTCTTATTACTAATAGAAGGGATTGAAAAGAAAATAAATCTATAGTAAGAAGTCCTCTATGGCATTTAAAATCTTGGAATAGATAGACAGAGTCAGACAGTGAATGGAAAATTAAATAAAGTAATAAAATATACTTCCCATTTAATAGAGAGGGAGGCAAAATTATGATTCTGCATATTTGGATGTCAATAATGGCCCACAAGATGAGATTATGATAAATAAGAAATACCCTATGTTAAAGATGCTTGTATTAGAAAATGTTTTTACTAGCCATGAACTGTGGCAGGCTCTCTGATCACCTCCCCCTAGGGAGGTGCCTTGCCAGTTCACAGAGGAAGACAATGCAACCAGTCCTGATGAGATCTGATAGGCTAAGGTCGGATAGAAGGGAAGGAGGACCGCCCCTATCAGTTGACTGGGGGAGGGGCATATTAGGAGAAGGGGGAGGAAGAGTGTTTTGAAGAGGAGATGAGGGAGGGGGCCACAGCCAGAATACAAATTGAATAAATTGAAATAAATAATAAAAAGAAAAATATATATGAGAATACAAAAAAATTTCTCAACAAAATATATGAAAACTCTTCAGTGTGTAACTTGTAAAATAGTTACAGAGGGTCAGATAATGAATCTCAGTGCTATGGATGCCGAGAAATAAAAATATAAGTCAATATGAAAAAAACATATCAAATTAACTGGCTCACGTGTGTCATTAAGAACATTCTGCCTTCACTAACTGAAATACACATTGACATTCAGACCTGGTTAGATTTGAATGACATTCATATCAGATGTATGGTAGATTTATATATAATATATTTAAACAATCAAAATGACTGTTAAAGATAGGCAAGGCAAATGAAAGACTTTGTCACATAACTCAAGAACAAATGAATAAAGGATTTGTGTTGAAATGGAGTTCAAAGATTAAAAAAAAATTGTCAAGTGAAGTGGTTATAAGCCTCTGGAAAAGTAAAACTTAAGGAACAGTTCATGGACATCACAAACAATAAAGAAGTTTAGATAAAAACATTATTTTTCTGTGAGTGGGATATTATTTTGTGGGAACATAGTGTGAACATTCCACACACACACACACACACACACACACACACACACAAACAAAACAAAACAAAACAAAACAACAACAACAAAAAAATACTGAAATGAAGTTTTTTATCCTGACCTAGGCCTTTCCAGAAAGCACCTATGGCTGGTTAAAAACAGTAGCTACAATCCTGGCTCAGACCTTGTCAGACTTAGGGGAAGATTTTCAGTACTGGACATATCAGGTAAGAATTCTTCTCTGCCAGGCATCCTAGCTGGACGAAGTAAAGCTGGCATCTACTCTCCAGTACAGCAAATTGTGAAGACAGATGCATGCTTCAAGGAAATGTTTGTTTCAGACTGAGGTGCAAAATGATTCATGACAAAAATCTGTGGGTTATGGGGAAGTAATTGGAGTCATTGTTCCCCAACATGCTCTGTACCCGCCCATGCTATGCTACCCAATATCACTCATCAATGAAACAACATTTCATGATGGATTTTCATCTGCTACTTTTTGTACCTCTAGTTGCTGCATCTCAGAGCTTTTTAAAAATTCTTTTGTAGCTTTTTTATTAGACAATTTTTTATTTTTTTTAATTTTAATCACAGGTCATAACACTTGTATCCCAGCGGTAGCCCCCTCCTTCTTTCCCTCCCAATCCCAACCTCCCACCCTCATCTCCTCCCTGACCCTTTCCAAGTCTACTGTTAGGGGAGGTCCTCCTCCCCTTCCACCTGACCCTAGCTTATCATGTATCTTCAGGACTGGCTGCATTGCCCTTAACTGTGGCCTAGCAAGGCTGCTCCTCCCTCGGGGAGGAGGAAAAGCTCAATGAGCCAGTCATTGAGTTCATGTCAGAAATAATCCTTGTCACCCTTACTAGAGTTGTTGTGCAAGAATTTTCTGGAGGCTTTTGCAAGTAAGCCTATTATTCATGATGACCTACCTTTCTGCTTCATGAGAACTATAATGGATGACTGGGGGAATTGCAGTTATTCTAGACACTAATGTAGATTTCTATAAATGATTTTGTCTACCATTTGTATGTACACATGGTAAAACACTTTAGCTGTTATTTTTTATTCCTCTAGTTGCTTTTTAAAATTGATAGCATATTCAAAGGTTAGAGTTGTGTAACTGCATCATTTTATGCCTTAATGTCAACTGTCATCCATCCTACTCCATTTTGTCATGATATGTTTTAGAGTGGTTCAACCCCTAAAACACTGAAAAGCACTGATTTTAGTAGGTGTCCTTACCTTCTTCCTCTAGAAATACTGAACTGGAGTGAGGTGAGCTACAGAATATTGCTTATTTGACACAGTCATTAAAAAGTGATGGAAACACAAGTAATTCAATATCAGTTATCTGTAGGTCAGCCTGCTGTGAAATATAGAAACATGCACTGAACCCAAAATACATAGAAACTGGTGAGGTTCTAGAGCCCAGCACCACCAGATTTGTCCCCATAGATGATGACTTCATGGAAGTTGGCAGAGAAACTAGAGCCAATGAGATGAGAAAAGCATTGCCAATGTGTCAATGCCAAACAGGGCTCTCAACTCACAAGGAATAAGAAGTAGTTTAGTCTAAGCCAAGTATTTATGTCCATGGCAGTGGGGCATGGAATCATAATGTTACAACCGACTTATTTTAGAGTGTAAACAATTATAGTATCTCAGATTCTTTGAAGTAATTTAGTATGTATTTTAGTTTTTCTTATTTTATTTTTCTTTCCATTTTTTATTTTAATTTTTATTAATTACACTTTATTCACTTTATATCCCCCTGGATCCTCCTCCCTCCTCCCTTCTCCCCCTTTCACCCTTTCTCCCCCTCCTCCACATATGCCCCTCCCCAAGTCCACTGATACGGGAGGTCCTCCTCTCCTTCCATCTGACCCTAGTCTATCAGGTCTCATCAGGAGTGGCTGCATTGTCTTCCTCTGTGTCCTCTTAAGGTTGCTCGCCCCTCAGGTGGAAGTGATCAAAGAGCAGGCCAATCAGTTCATGTCAGATGCAGTCCCTGTTCCCATTACAATGTAACCCACTTGGACACTGAACTGCCATGGGCTACATCTGTGCAGGGGTTCTAGGTTATCTCCATGCATGGTCATTGATTGGAGTAGCAGTCTAGGAAAAGACACCTGTGCCAAGATTTTTTGGTTCTGTTGCTCTCCTTGTGGAGTTCCTGTTCTCTCCATATCTTACTGTTTTCTACTTCTTCCATAAGATTCCCTGCACTCTGCCCAAAGGTTGGCCATAAGTCTCAGCATCTGCGTTGATACCCTGCAGGGTAGAACCAATATAAGTATTCATTGTTACTAACTTCCATTTTACAATAGTTATTATTGTGTCATACAGGTTTGAATAGCTTTTTCATCTTTAACTGATTTTATAAAATTATTAATTTTCTTTAATGATCATTTATTAATTCATTGTGTGTTGCTGAACCTATGTGGGTTTATGCATTTTCCATTTTTTCCTGCCTTTGAGGCATACTTTTATTCCTTCTGATTTAATACAGTGAAGTAAATTATTTAGGACTTCAGCTTCTAATAAAGCCACTGCAAGATGCGTGGTTTCCCCATCAACAATTTTATTGATTGTTTCACATATTTTTAGCTTGAAAATCTGTTCTTTCTTCATTGTCCTCATTTAGAGATTTTGTCTTTTCATGGTGTGCAAACAATCCATGTGTTCTATTCTTGATTCTTTACTGCTTTGTCTGTGACATTGTCAGATTTATCTATCACTTCCTAAAGTTCTGCCACTTCATCTATCCAAGAATTAAATAAATAAATAAGGAACAAAGTAAAACATAATATATGTACTAAGTGTGGCAGGATGGATGAACTAGATGAAATTATGCTAACCCAAAATATCTAAGCACACAGACAAATAACAAGCTAATTATTATTGCTTACATGCAAAAAACAAACTGACTTGATCTTATATGAATGTATCATAAATTATTAGTCAATGAAGACTTGAAAGAAAAAGAGGGAGTGGCCAAGGAGGTGATAGTAGGGGGGTGAATAGTTATTACAATAACACAGCTATATAAGACAAATCTCAGTGTTTCATGATGTCATTGATTAAGTTCACAATCATAAATTAAAAAAAGTGTCCACAGCAAAAGTTGTATCAGATTATTATATTGGATTAAAGTATATAATTAATATATATGCTTAATAATTCCCCACAAATTAAGGAAAGTAGATGGTATTAATATTAGTGAAGTAGATGGTAAATATTAAAGATGATCCAAATGAAACAATTTTAAACATGTAAGAACCTGAAAATTAAAAAAAAAATTTGTTATAAAATTTATTAAAATTTTTATTAATATTTTACATTTGTGGTATATAATGCCACAAACCAAATACTTCTTTCATGTCATTTTAAATTGGTAGACTGCTTCAAGTTGAGAAGAATCTAGTCAAATATATGGACTTTCTTTTATTGTGCTTTAAATTTCAATGATAAAGATGAATTCTAAATTTTATTATATTCTAATGATTTATTTCACTGTAAAATTTCCACCATTCATTGCACTTTATTGTCTCAATGCCTTAATGTAGCAATTAGAAGTCAATTAGAAATGTCCAGAAACTGTAATACTTAAAGATCATTTAGGAACCCATGCTGTTACGAAGATTAAATATTTACTAAAATAACAAAGGCTTTGAAACTAATGCTTCCAACTTCATTACTTGGATACATTTTTTGAGCTGCTATTTTCTGCCTCACTTCACTGTAATTGCAAAAAGCAATAGAAGCAGTAAACATTTAGACTAAAGTGCATAAAAATGCACCAAGCTTTTAGGTCATAATGACACTTGTTTAGATATTGTACATAGAAGTGCAAATCACTTTTGGTACAGCTATGTAAAAGTCTTAATAGAAAAGAAAACTTTGTAATTTTATTATTCAGCACTAATTATTTAATGTAACTGATGGGAATTAAAGTCACTAAGTTTATTTTTTATTGGATGAACAAAATTGAAATGTGTTGGATTGCACATTATGGCTTGGTAATTTTCATGTTAACCAGTAACAATAAAGTCAAAGTTATTTGAAAATTCAACCAATATTTTCCAAAGGTGTTTTTTCCATATTTTCAGATCTATGAATGTTATAGCTATGAAAAAAATTATTTTAGGTATAAAGTTTATACAAGAATTGATGAAATATTGTAAAGATTCTGAACTCTGAGTAAGGTAGCATATAGATTTTTAATTATATTTCTATGGATGATTTTTGTCCTCACATAAACAAAATTGTCCTTTATATTCTTGTTGTGTAAAAACAAATTTCACAACATGTTCAGTTACTATGGCTTATTCCTCAGATATTCTTAAAATATTGTAATGAACACAATTAAGAACTAGACAATAAAAAAGAAAAGGAGGGAGGAAAAGAACAAGGAGATGAGTACAAAAATGAAATTAGAAAAAGAAAAAATTAAGGAAAGAAGGAAGATGGGAGGAAGGAAGGGAAAAGATGAAGGAATAGGGGAAGAAGGAAGAGAAGGAAGGGAAAGAAGAAAGAAAGGAAGGGAGGAAGGAAGAGGAAGAAGTCTTCTAAAATGACTGGGAATTGACCACTCACACTGAAGAGGGAATTCTTACTCTACTGTCTCATATACCAGTATTGATGAAGCTTTTAGTTCAGGTCTAATTAGAGGTAAAATTTAGAGATACAAAACAGTGACATGATTAAAGAATGAAGTTACTATGTTAAAACTATTTAAGTGAAGAAAATGTCTTGGAAATAAAATAAGTTACATAAATATCTTTATTTCTATATACAAATATACAACCCTATGTTCGACAGAGGACTAATATCCAGTATATATGAAGAACTCAAGAAGTTAAACAGCAAAAAATCAAGTAATCCAATTAAAAAATGGAGTACAGAGCTAAACAGAGAATTCCCAATAGAGGAATATCAAATGGTAAAGAAACACTTAAAGAAATGTTCAACGTTCTTACTCATAAGGGAAATGCAAATCAAAACAACCCTAAGATTTCACCTTACACCCATCAGAATGGCTAAGATCAAAAACTCAAGTGACAACACATGCTGGAGAGGTTGTGGAGAAAGGGGAACCTTCTTCCACTGCTGGTGGGAATGTAAACTTGTGCAACCACTCTGGAAAGCAATCTGGCGCTTCCTCAGACAACTAGGAATAATGCTTCCTCAAGATACAGCTATACCACTCCTAGGCATATATCCAAAAGAGGCTCAAGTACACAATAAGGACATTTGCTCAACCATGTTTGTAGCAGCCTTATTTGTAATAGTCAGAAGCTGGAAACAGCCCAGATGCCCCGCAGTGGAAGAATGGATACAGAAATTGTGGTACATCTACACAATGGAATATTACTCATCAATAAAAAAAAATAAATAAAATAAAAATAACATGAAATTTGCAAGTAAACAGTGGGAACTGGAAAGGATCATCCTGAGTGAGCTATCCCAAAAGCAGAATGATGCACATGGTATATACTCACGCATATAAACATACAACATAGAATAAACCCACTAAAATCTGTACATCTAAAGAAACTAATCAAGAGGGAGGACTCTTGCCAAAATGCTCAATTACTGTCCAGAAACGCAAAGAGAATAGACATCAGAAGAAGGAGAAAAGAGGGAACCAGTGAGGAGCCTGACACAGAGGACCTCTGAAAGGCTCTACCCTGAAGACAATCAATGCAGATGCTGAGACTTATGGGCAACCTTTGGGAAGAGTGCAGGGAATCTTATGAAAGAAGTAGGAAACAGCAAGATCTGGAGAGGACAGGAACTCCACAAGGAGAGCAACAGAACCAAAAAATCTGAGCACAATGGTCTTTCCTGAGACTGATACTCCAACCAAAGACTATGCATGGAGATAACCTAAGACCCCTGCACAGATATAGCCCATGGCAGTTCAGTATCCAAGTGGGTTCCATAGTAGTAAGAACAGGGACTGCCTCTGACATGAACTGTTTGGCCTGCTCTTATTTACCTTCTCCTGAGGGGGAAGCAACATTACCAGGCCACAGAAGAAGACAATGCAGCCACCCCTGATGAGTCCTAACAGACAAGGATCAGAAGGAAGGAAAAGAAGACCTCCCTTATCAGTGGACTTGGGGAGAGACATGCATGCAGATGGTGAAAGAAGAGAGGGATTGGGACAGGAGGAGGGAGGGAACCACAGGGTGGATACAAAGTGAATAAAGTGTAATTAATAAAGAATTAAAAAAAGAAAAATGCACATTGGAATGATTATTGTAAAACTACTATTCAGCATCAATAAACATATCTTTCCTACTCACAAGCCTTTCAGAACAAATATAACACTAAATATTTTATGTTAGAGAAAAAGACAGTATCAGCAAATTCATACTTAATAACATAAATCATTGAAAGAAAACAGATTAGAGTTTTTGGCTTCTGCTGACAATGAAAGAGACCGTATATCATGACTAATGTAACTCATGTTCTTGTATGATAAGTTTTTAATGTGTTGAAAACATAATTAGAAAACATAATTTCAGTATTTTAAAACGAAAGTTAGTATTGAGATATCATTTAGAGGACAGAGATACACATTTACTTCTATTTAAACTCTACAAACCATAATCAAAATTATTTTTTACATAAATAATTTTCATAAAATTCTATGACAGCTTTAAAATTGGCATAATCGGATTCATTCTTTCCATGAATATCATGATATATCACTTTATTCACACATAAAGTGAGACTCTGTAAGCCCAACAAACACAATAAACAGATATCTGGGCTCAAAGAAATTGCCTCCAATTGCTTTGTATTGGAAAGAAGTGAACTGTGCAGGCCTAAGGGAGGAAATAACTCAGCCCTACAAAAGTCTTGTCTTTTACCAAATACAATGTATGAAGTCTAGTAGAGAAATGAGAAGTGAGAAGAACACAGAAAAGCATATAAATAGGAAATATTTTTATTTCCAATAAACATGCTCATAGAATCAGGAAAACAACTCTATGCAAACCCTTTATGTCTACCATTAGATAACAAATAACCATGTAAGGAATAATAATAAAATAAAGTTAAACAAAACCCAACAAATCATATAATGACGAAACAACCCTCAAAGAAGAAGAATCAAAGTAAAGTGTAAGAAATGCCTGTAGACACAGAGATATACACTTATTTGCATGCACAGGAATCTCATAAAGTCTCAAAATCAGAAGCTGTAATATAATGAAAAGATATGTAAAGTATAAGAAAAAATGCACTAACTTAACATTATGAAGCAAAGAACTTTTGGATCCTAGATATTATAAAGACATATAAAATGTTATTCTAAAACAATAATTATATCTAATATGTACCCATATGTTTATATATCAATAAATCTATTATAAATGTATTATAAAACAGAACAACAAAATTCCTTGATTGTAGAACTTTAATTTTTCTTTCAGACCATTGTTACTTTTTGGGGGAAGTCAGTTATAATGTACAGGCCACCTATGGATTGTATGTGATGTCATATTTCTGTAGCCCTGCAACAAGGAGTCCAAGAAAGAATCAAGGTCACCCACTAGTATATAGTGAACATGAGGTCAGTCTGAGTTAAGAGACACCCTAGTCAAAGAACAAAGCAAATCAAAACAAAGCAATCAGAATCCCATCTTTTTCGTTTTTGTTTATAATTCTTTCTTTGTGTTTTATCAATATTTTATAATCATTCTCACAGGAAGATTTGGTTTGAATTGTACATCTATAGCTAGGGGAAAAATCATTAGCAGTGCATAAAATATCAATCCATTGGTTTTGTCTTCTCAGCTGGATGAGTTACCCAGTGACTGATAACAATAATTTTCAGTAACCAAAATCTTTGATTTTGACTATAATGTGCTGTTTCAGAAAAGTATCTTCAGACTGTATACATGCAGACTCCAATAGACCAGACTTCTAATCATGTAGGTAGATAGCTACGCATAGACAATGATGCAATGATAAGGTTGTTGGTATTAAAGAAAAAAAAAAGAAAATCACTCTCTATAGACTTAGCATTAACTCATTAGGTAGTAGTCATAACTAATTAATCTTACAGTCTAATCTATATTTCAGTGACATTAACAAATGGAGATGTCTAGTTTACAATAAATAAATTATATATTTGGTTGATGTTTAATATATATAAACTTGATTGAATATACTTCTTAGCTATCCATTAGTGATACTTTTATTAATTGTAACTTTTTCCCCTGTGGACAAATTATAATTTTGACAACTTAAATTTTTCTCAATGTAATAAAGACTACAGATGCATTAAATTTTTTAAATAACTTGTCATCAGAGTGTTGAAAAAGTTTTTTTTTTCTTTCTGAATAAATATAGTGTCGATTGATTTTTTTCCCAGCACAGTAACATTCGCTCAACTGCATTTCTTTCTAAGCTCTGGGGAAATTAAATCATCTTCCTTAGAAACTTAATAATTTATTCAAAACTTTCAAAACAAATTAAAAATAGTTATATGTTGAAAAATATCTTTTCTTATTCCCTTTTTAAAGTTTTTGTCGTTTTAATTTTATTTATTATTCATTGCAATTTATTCACTTTGTATTTCTGCTGTGGACCCCTCCCTTGTCTCATCCCAATCTTTCCCTCCCTCCCTCCTTCTCCTCCAATGCCCTTCCCCTATTCCACTGATAGGGGAGGACTTCCTCTCCTTCTATCTGACCCTAGCCTATCAGGTCTCATCAGGACTGGCTGCACAGAGGGAGAAGATGAAGCCAGTTCTTATTTCTTTTTATTTCATAGAAATTAAAAATTTCTATAGAAAGAAAGATATCAATTAAAGTAAGAGGGAAAATGAAAGAGAGGAGAGAGGGAAAGGACTATGAAGGAAAATGTGGTCATGTACCCGAGTTTATTAGGGATTAATTATTCTTTTGTACATGCCATATTTTGTACTTATTTTGTACATATTTTGTACAACATATGTACTTATTTTGTACATATTTTGTACATATTTTGTACATATTTATACATATTTTGTACATATTTTGTATAACAATCTATATTGTCTGGCCAGTTATGCCCTTTATTTATATTGGCCTTCTGCATTGTGGGATGTGGGGGAACATTTTTATATTCTATATTGTTTTAAAAGTGTTGATGGGAGTAAGGAGGAATGAGCTTTTGATACCCTTCTGCTAAAATTTGTGTATACAAGAAAAAATTCCCTAGAGATAAACAAATTAAGGTCATGTTTAATCCATGATTAACCAAGACATTTTCAAGAAAATGTAAATCACTTGAAACTTATGAACTAAGCTTAAAAGCTTAGGTCTCTAAAAGATATGGTATTCATCCATCAGCAAGTGACAAAATGAAACTGCCTGTCATATTGTAGAAAAACTTCAAATTAGAAGACCTATTCACATTGATCAAGTTACACATTTATCAATGTAAATAACACATCACCCTTAGATTGGTCACTCATCTCTAGTGTGGAACAAATGTTTTATTCTTAAGATGAATCTTCAAAGTATACAATGTTAGTTTGGGAGCTGTTGGGGGTTTTGCATCAAGGTTAACTTATGTACATGTAAGTAGGAAAAATGATTTGCTACTGTTTGTTTAGCCATAGACAAGAAAGGCTGAATTTCAGGGTTTGTGTTTTATGTTAATGTGGTTATCTTTTTCTTCCTATTATGCTCTGCCTCCTTAGCAGTTCTTTAAATGGAGTTTGTGTCTTCCTGTTGTTTCTGCTTGTACTATCACACTTTTGTGCAGGACTATGAGTGAGGTCTGGGTCCCCTAGTCTAAGAGTTTCATTAGGATTTCTAACATTTTTACATAGATTGATGATGATAGGTATGTAGGTAGATAGATGAGAGATAGCTAGACAGATAGCTAGCTAGATAAATAGATATCTATCTAGATAGATAGATAGATATCTATCTAGATAGATAGATAGATATCTATCTAGCTAGATAGATAGATATCTATCTATCTAGATAGATAGATAGATAGATAGATATCTAGATAGCTAGATAGCTAGCTAGCTAGATAGATAGATAGATATCTAGATAGATAGATAGATAGATAGATAGATAGATAGATAGATAGATAGATAGATAGGTAGATAGACACATATATGCATGCAGGCATCAAGCATACATAGACATAGTTTTGCTTGTTTCTTTGTTGTTATTATTTATTTATTTACTTGTTTATTTATTTATTTGTTTACTACTGAAATTTATTGACTATGTATCTTGGCTGTATGCCCCCTCCTCATATTCACCCGGTCCTACTCTCCCTCCTTCTTCTCTTCCCATGGCCCTCCTCTAGTCCAATGATAGTGAAGGACCTCCTCACCTTCTATCTGACCCTAGCCTATCAGGTCTCATCAAGGCTAGCTGCATTATCTTTCTCTGTGTCTTGGCAAGCACATTATTTTTTTTATTTTTAATCTCCATTTATCCTTTTATTATTTTTTTTATTGGTTACAATTTATTAACTCTGTATGCCAGCTGTATCCTGCTCCCTCATTCCCTCCCTCATCTTCTCCCTGCCCCTTTCCAAGTCCACTGATATGGGAGGACCTCCTCCCCTTTCTTCTGACCCTGTTTTATCAGGTATCTTAAGGACTGGCTGCAATGTCCTGCTCTGTGGCCTAGCAAGACTGCTCCTCCCTTGGGGGGTGGGGAGGTCAAGGAGCCTACTGCAGAGGGCCTCTGAAAGACTGCCTAGCAGTGTATCAAAGCAGATACTAAAACTCATAACCAAACCTTCGGCAGAGTGCAGGGAATCATATGAAAAAAGGGGAGTTAGTATGACGTGGAAAGGATAGGAGCTCCACAAGGACCAAATATATCTGGACACAGGGTCTTTTCTGAGACTGACACTCCACCAAGGACCATGTATGGATATAACCTAGCACCTCTGCTCGGATGAAGTCCGTGGTAGCTCAGTAAACAATTCGTTTCCCATAGTGAGGGGAACAGTGACTATTTCTGACAGGAACAGAATGATCTTTTCTAGATAGACCATTTGCCTGCAAATTTCATGATTTGCTCATTTTTGTTTGCTGAGTAGTATTCCATTGTGTAAAAATAGCACAATTTCTGTATCCATTCCTCCATTGATGGACATCTGGGTTGTTTCCAGGTTCTAGCTATTACAAATAAAGCTGCTACAAACATGGTTGAGCAAATGTCCTCATTCTGTACTTGAACAACTTTTGGATATATGCCTAGGAGTGTATATCTGGGTCTTGAGGAAGAATTCCTAATTGTCTGAGAAAGTGCCAGATTGATTTCCAAAGTGGTTGTATAAGTTTACATTCCCACCAGTAATGGAAGAGGGTTCCCTTTTCTCTACAACCTCTCCAGCATGTGTTGTCATTTGAGTTTTTTTTTTATTTTAACCATTTTGATGGGAATAAGGTGATAACTCAGGGTCGTTTTGTTTTAGGTGATGCAGAAAACTTGGTGATATCCTTCCTCTGTGCTAATCAGCTTTGGTAAATCTCACAGGTTAATGTCATATGTAAGTTTCCCATGGGTGTATTCTTTTAAAAGGATAACTGAATTTTATAAAAACTATTGTTTCTCTTTCTGATGGAAGCAGGGAATTTTTCTTCAATATGCACCATGAGAACTTGATTCAGTTTTTTAATGGAATATTACAAGTAGTATTTAGCTTATACTTATGTTTCAAGCTGTGCTCCAAGATAGCAGAAATCAAGCAATATTCTTTTTAACTTTTTATTAATTGCACTTTATTCATTTTGTATCCCCCCATAGGCCCCTTCCTTCTCCCCTCCCAATCCCACCCTCCCTCCTCTTTCTGCATGTATGCCACTCCCCAAGTCAACTGATAGGGGAGGTTCTCCTCTCCTTTCTGATCTTAGTCTATCAGTTCACATCAAAAGTGGCTGCATTGTCCTCTACTGTGGCCTGGTAAGGCTGTTCCCCCGCAGGGGGAGGTGATCAAAGAACAGGCCAGTCAGATTCTGTCAGAGGCAGTCCCTCTTCCCATTACTATGGAACCCACTTGGACACCGAACTGCCATGGGCTACATCTGTGCAGGGGTTCTAGGTTATCTCCATGAATAGTCCTTGGTTGGAGTATGAGTCTCTGGGAAGTTCCCTGTGTTCAGATTTTCTTGTTCTGTTGCTCTCTTTGTGGAGACCCTGTCCTCTCTGGCTATTACTATTTCCCACTTCTTACATAAAATTCCATTACTACTTCATGGTGAAAACAAGAGAATGCTTCTGCTGCTACTATTTGATGATTCTCTGCACCTGGTGATTGGCCTGAGTTTCCAGAGACTAGTTTTTATTTTTAATTTTTACATTAAGGTGAGGAAGTGTTGAACTATTTTATTAAAAATTAGTATTATTTGAGTTATTTGGAATTTATAAATTTTATTATTTCCTTTTCATATGGAAAATGATACATTATTTCTATTATCTTTATAATAAAAATTTAAATGGTTTAGGCAATGAATACAAAGTTATTATACATTATAAACTGATATGTGTAACATGTGTGTCCTTATACATGTGAGGTTTCTGTGCTTTCACCTGAATGGTGTGCGCATGTGTGTAAAAGCAATATTTCTTGGAATCCTTTATCAGGAGCTATAGTTCAGCTCTTTTTTAGAGACAAAGTTTCTCACGGCGTTGCACTGCTCAATTTAACTAGACTGACTGATCTGTAGACGAAAGGGATCTTCCTGACTTCTACAGCAGTTGGATTAGAAATGCACGCTGATGCATCCTCTTTTTCAGCTAAGGTTATCAGGATAAGTTAAGGTTACAGGTAAGCATGACTGTGCAGCATGCATTCTGCTGACCAAGCCATCTCCTGAGACTTGATTTTTGTAACTTAAAACTTAACTTGGAATTGTGGCTACTTCTATAAATTTTAACATTCCAAAGCTCATTAAGTGCATTCATTAACTAAATCATATTAACTTTAAACAATTTATATCTGAAATATGTTTCTACATATTATGTGTTTAGCAGCATTGAAAATGGACAAAACTATCTATAAAATAAGTCAAAATGTCCAATTATTATTCCCATGTATATAATGTAATAAAATATAATGAAAGAAAAGTGGAATGGGAATAGAAATAAGAACAGTTGGTATAAATCTTTACAAGATATTAATTTGATCAAATTATGGTTCTAATTAGTCTTTTGTACTCTTTACAAAATAGGTAGCTTGGATGATCAGTTCAACTGAAAGGTTTAAAGGAAACTGGATTAGAATTACTGAACAAGAAAATTATTTTATTTGTACTATAAAGTGTTACTAAGTGTCCACCTTAATTGTACACGTATGAATACTATTGACAATTTGAAAAGTATGTGCAGACATATAAACAACAATAAAGCTATGCAAATTGATAGGAACTTTATTGCAAACATGTTACTTATTTTCTATGCATTAATTTTGAATAAATTTTAAAAAGTAACTCTACATGTAGCTATGTCTCCTGATGAAGAAGAGCTTGCCAAATCTTAAACAGATGTGGAAGAAATTAACTCCCTTCTAAGTAATGTTTATAGGATCAGATTTCTTTCAAAATAGTGATTACAACTCCTGTTCTAGAAAATGCCTGTGATGTTTTCACAGTCACTTATTTCTGACATATGGAACCAAATATAGAAAAAATGTTTGTGCTAAAAATTTTCTCCATAAATAAACTATTAGTTTAAACTAATTGTAAGTCAATATACATTTTTAAACAGTTATATGGAGGAAGTTTTTGGCAAAAAAAACCTTTAAATATTCTTTAAAAAGAAAATTTTTACCCCTGGTCCTCTTTCTTGTTTATCTTCTTTAGGTGGATAGATTTCAGTATGCTTACCCCATCTTATAGGTCTGTATAAGTGAGTATATACCATGTGTGTCTTTCTGCTTTTGGGATACCTCACTCAGGATGATCATTTCTAAGTCCCACCATTTGCCTGCAAATTTCATGACTTCCTCGTTTTTAATTGCTGAATAGTATTCCATTGTGTCAGGGTAAGACAATCAGTCTTCACATAGAAAGACAAATGGGGTGGATATTGGATGTAGGAGAAAACAATAACAGGACAGGAGACTACCACAGAGCACCTCTGAAAGACAATACCTAGCAGTGTATCAAAGCAGATACTAAGACTCATAATCAAATCTGTGGCAGAATGCAGGGAATTGTAAGAAAGAAGTAGGAGTTAGTATGACGTGGAAAGGATAAGAGAACCACAAGGACCAAATATATCTGAGCACAGGGGTCTTTTATGAGACTGTTTCTCCAACCAAGGACCATGTATGGATATAACCTAGAACTCCTGCTCGGATGTAGTCCATGGTAGCTCAGTATCCAAGTGGGTACCCTAATAAGTGGAATAAGGACTGTTTCTGAAATGAACTCAATAGCAGCTCTTTGTCACCCCTTCCCCCCAAGGGAGGAGCAGCCTTGCTAGGCCACATAAGAGGACTTTTCAGCCAGTCCTGAAGACACTTGATGAAACAGGGTCAGATGAAATGGGAGGAGGTCCTCCTCTATCAGTGGACTTGGACAGGGTCAGGGAGGAATGAGGGAGGGTGGATGGGATTGGGAGGGAATGAAGAAGTGAGATACAGCAGGGATACAAAGTTAACAAACTGTAACTAATATTAAAATAAAGGGTATGTATTAAAAAAGAAAAAAAATCAAAATGCTCTGAATTTCATAAAATTCAAAATCTGTCTATGGAGTTGGTTCATCAGATACTGCACTTGTTGTGCAGTCATGAGGACCAGAGTGCAGGTTCCCAGAATTCAAATAAATGACATGTGGGCATGGCATTGTTTGAACGGTGGAGACAGAGGATTGACCAGACAATCCACATAAACAAGCTAGTTCAGTGTATGAGCTCACTGTTCAGCAAAATCCCTCCCTCAGTAAATCAAGTGAAGGGTGATTTAGGTAGACATTCACATCAACTTTTGACCTTCACACACATGCGTATTCACCCATGCTCACATGCACCATCACACATGCATATATGTATACAAAAAAAGATACAGAATTGAGAGATTCTCTCTGTGTTTTTGTAAGCTCTGTATTCATTATTTCTTCTAAATGGCACTCACATAATGAACCAGTATAATGCACACAACACTTCTTGACCAAAATTTGTTCATAAACATTTCAATAAGAATAGCAACTAGATTGATGTATTCTGAAAACAGTCTGCTGATACTATATGTAAACTGATATGTATTTTACAGATTGGTAAAATACATAAATCCTTTCTCATATTTTATAAGTTCAACAGCACCCAATTCTTGCAATGTTTAAATCCCGAGTCATGACATTGAAGTTAGAGTTCTCAGTGAAGTGATACTGTATATATATGAAATTGTATTGATTTTTATCACAAGATAGCTACTGCAGAGCAATTGATGGATTATAGGGCTCACAGTTTATTAACTCAATATACCAACCTCTTTTTACTAGATATCCAAAGCCTCTTCATTTTTATCTGCACACATGAAACTGATGAAAAACATGCATTTACTTGGTCAATGTACTTTTGTTTTTAAAATTTAATGATAATATTTACATTCAATAAATTTAAAGAGTATGCATTTGACTCTTTGCACATTTGTAGTACTTTGACTTAGGTAATATACTTATTCATTGGAAGTAGCACTGGGCTTTATCATATATTTGTCTTTAAAATTTACCTTGATACATTTTCTTACTTACTGCTAATACTAATGCACATGTTGGTGCTATTAGTTGATGTGATGGTATCACGTCACTGATGGCTAACAAACCTTTTCAACTCTCACAAGGTCAACCGAAGTGGAATTCCAACAATAATCTTGTTATAATATATTTTTACAAAAGAACTTCCCATATCTGAAGAGCTGACTTTGCATATTATGTCATTGTCACAACATTTTAAATTCTAAAATGTCTGTGACTGGTTAATTCTCTAACACTCAGTACGCAAATTTCTCTTTTAATAGTAATAGACATAATGAAACCATGGATTATAGTGTGTTTATGAGAGTAGAAATAAATTACGACCTGTAGAGATTTACACTTAGATTGTACCAGCATTACTTACCAGCTGACCTGTTTAATTACTTGGAAAATAAGAGTAAGAATAGCTTTGTAGCTAGGAAAGTTAGATGTGGTGTTATATCAAAAGCAGACTGTTTGCAAGGTAGTAGAATTTAACATTTTATATCACAGTCTCTTGAGTTTTTCACTTTGGAACTTGTTACAAGTAACATGTCAAAACAGGACCAGACTGTATAAGGGAAGTCTTGTCTATGGTATAGTGATCTAGACAGAGCTTGATGTAGGCAGATTTGATTCTCCAAATGGGGTAGCAGCACAGAGATTTCTCCATGACTGACTACATCTCAGAGAACTGGACATGTAGAGTGAAAGAATATTCAAATGATAAGGCACTATTCTCTTATTTTAACTTGTGATGTCATTGGAAACTAAGCCTAATAATTCAGATGCACTTTTAACCTATGTCTTAATAAATGTTTTTAGATGCAACTTTAGTTTTATTATCTGCATTTAGATTGGTTCATTTTGCAGTGTTGGTCTTCAAATTGGATCTTTTACATGGCTTTTAAGGACCTGACAACTAAACCACATCCCAAGCACTAAAATTTATATGTAATTTTAGCATGAATATTTTAAATTTGCACTATTTCAAGATTACAGATTCAAATATACATCATAGATAGCCTATAAAATAGACATAAAATCTGAAAATGAATTAATTTTGAAAATCTAAACTCTCTCTTAACTAGTACATCACCATCTTGCTCAACCAGAGAGACTTTCTTCTGTAGTATATTGGAACACATACAGAATTTCACATTGAAAATTATGATAAAAACACAGCTGCATGAAAATGTTTATAAATAAAATTTATGTTAGTATTATAAATATATTGTTATACTTTATGAATGCACACTGAGATTTAATTCTATTTGTACTTTTAAATTGATTAAACACATTTTTTAGAGTGTATGCATGCTGTGAGCATAAGTACACGAAAGTATGCATGTGATTGTCACATAATTGGTTCTCTCCTATCACACGTGTCCCAGAATCAGACTGAGGTTATCAGGCTTAGAGGCAAGTGGCTCCACCAGGTCAGGTACCTCCCTGCCTGTATGATTTGCTGGTACACCAGCAGAAACAAAATGAGAGTAACCCACACTGCATGAAATGTATGTCATGCTGGACACGGATGTGTTTCAGAGAACATAGACAGGCCAGAGACCTATAGGAAAACCAAATACTACTTTTCTACTTAAAATTTTAAAAAAAATAAAAGGTAGCAGCAATAATAGACTTAATGACCTTCTCTTAACTTGTAGGTCAGAGTCTTGCTCAACCATCATTAGAGAGGCTTCCCCCTGGAGTATATTGGAACACATAGAGAATCTCACATTGAGACAATAAACAGAGGGTAAGAGACCTTTAAATACTCAGTCTTAAGTGGGATGTCTCCAACAAATCGCTCCCCTCTGTACCCCATTTTTTATTGTATTTTTGGTTTGTTGGTGTTTAACTTCTTGAGTTCTTAATATATTCTGGATATTAGCCCTCTGTCAGATGAAGGGTTGGTGACGAATTTTCCCCAGTCTGTATACTGTCATTTTGTTCTGATGACAGTGTCCTGTGCTTCACAGAAGCCTTTCAGTTTTGTGAGGTCCAATTTTTTGATTGTTGATCTTAGAGCTTGAGCTCTTGGTGCTCTATTCAGGAAGATATTTCCTGTGCCAATGAGTTCAAGGGTCTTCCCAACTTTTTCTTCTAACAGATTTAATATGTCTGATTTTATGTTTAGGTCTTTGATCTGCCTGGATTCTATTTTTGTGAAAGGTGATAAATATGTTTCTATTGCATTTTTCTACATGCAGAAATCCAGTTAGACAAACAACATTTCTTGAAGATGCTGTCTCTTTTCCACTATACTGTTTTGGCTTCTTTGTCAAAAATCAAGTGTACATAGGTGTTTGGGTTTTTTCTTTTCTGTGTCTTCAGTTTGATTGCACTGATCCTCCAGTCTGTTTCTAGGCCAGCACTATACCATTTTATTACTGTTGCTCTATAGCACAACATGAGATCAGGGCAGAAGATAACTTCAGAAGTTCGTTGATTTTACAGGATTGTTTTGGCAATTCTGGGTTTTTTGTTTTTCCATGTGAAGTTGAGAACTACTTTTACTAGCTCAGTAAAGAATTGTGTTGGTATTTTGATGGGATTTGCATTGAATTGGTAAATTGCTTTTGGTTGGGTGGCCGTTTTTACTATGTTAAGCCTACCAATCCATGAGCATGGGGGAATCTTTCCATCTTCTGATATCTTTATTGTCTTTCTTCAGAAACTTGAGGATTTTTTTTTATTACAGGTCTTTCACTAGCTTGTTTCCTAGCTTATTTGCTAGCCAGAACCTAGAAATAAACTAGATGTCCCTCAAAAGAGAAATGAATACAGAAGTTGTGGTACATTTACACAATGGAATACCACTCAGCTATTAAAAACATGAAAAACCATGAAATTTGCTGGCAAATTGTGGGAACTAGAAAAGATCATCCTGTTTGAGGTAACCCAGAACAAAAAGACATGCATTGTATATACTCACTCATAAGTGGGAATTAGCCATAAAATAAAGGATAAACATACTAAAATCTACAGACCTAAAGAAGCTAAACAAATTGGAAGTGGTATAAGAGAGGCAAAAGATGAAAGCCCACCACAGATGTCTTCTAAAGACCCCAACAAACAGTGGCTGGCTCTTTGATCACCTTCCTCTGAAGGGGGAACAGCCTTGCCTTACCAGGCCACAGAGGAAGACAATGCAGACAGTCCTGATGAGACCTGATAGCCTAGGGTCAGAGGGAAGGGGAAGAGGACCTCCCCTATCAGTGGACTTGGGAAGGCACATTGGAGTAGATGAGGAGGGGGCTCCAGTGGGGATACAAAATGAATAAACTGTAATTTATAAAATAAATAAATTAATTAAATAATACTCCAACCAGCAGGGGAGAGAAGCAGATGCAGAGACACACAGCCAAAATTTAGACAGTGCTCAGGGAGTCTTATAGAAGAAATGCGATAGAGCTGGACCAGGAGGTAACAGGAAGCCCACAAGAGGGCCAACAAAGCCAAAAATAGCAGGGCTTGGGGAGACTGTAGAGACTGAAGCATCAACCAAAAACCATGCATAGAGAGGACCTAGACTCCTGCTCAGGTGTAGCCCATAGACAGCTCGGTGTCCATGTGGGTTCCCTACTAAAGGAAAAAGAGACAGTCTTTGACATGAACTTGTTTGCCTGCTCCTTGATCACTTCTCCCTGATGGGATGACCTAGCCAGCCCACAGAGGAAGAAGGTCCAGGCAGACCTCATGGGACCTAGGTCAGATAGTAAAGGAGGAGGACTTCCCCTATCAATTAACTAGTAGAGCTAGATAGAAAAGGAAGAGGGAGGGTGTATGGAAATAGGAGGAAATGAGAGAAGACTCTATGACAGGGATACAATGTGAATAAAATGTAATAATAATATTTTTAAAAATTCCTCCCCTTAAGCCTCAGGGAACTTTGTAAAATGGAGATGTATCTCCTTAGATGCTGAAAAAGCATTTGACAAAGTCCAGCACCCATTCATGTTTAAAGTCTTGGAGAGATCAGGGATACAAGGCACATATCTAAACATGGTAAAGGTAATATACAGCAAGCCTATAGCCAACATCAAACTCAATGGAGAGAAACTTAAATCAATCCCACTGAAACCAGGGACAAGACAAAGCTGCCCACTCTCTCCATACCTCTTCAACATAGTACTTGAAGTCCTAGCCAGAGCAATAAGACAACTAAAGGAGATCAAGGGGATACAAATCAGAAAGGAAGAGGTCAAAGTGTCACTATTTGCAGATGATATGATAGTATACATGAGCGACCCCAAAAATTCAACCAGAGAGCTCCTTCAGCTGATAAACACCTTCAGCAAAGTGGCA
>REGO01000516.1:187453-201513 GCA_010120015.1 Rhombomys opimus
CAAGGACCATATATGCATAGAACCTAGAACCTCTGCTCAGATGTAGCCTGTGGTAGCTCAGTAACCAATTGGTTTCCCAAAGTGAGGGGAACAAGGACTATTTCTAACAGGAACTCAATGAATGGCTCTTTGGCCTCCCCACTCCCAAGGGAGAAGCAGTCCTGTTAGGCCACAGAGTAGGGCTTTTCAGCCAGTCCTGAAGATACCTGATAAAACAGGATCAGATGAATGGGGACAAGGTCCCCCCCCCATAGGTGGACTTGAAAAGGGGCACTGTGAAGATGAGGGAGGGAGGGAGGGACTGGGAGGGAATGAGGGATCAGGACATGGCTGGGATACAGAGTTAATAAAATGTAACTGATAAGAAAAAATAAAATTCAAAAAAAATGGAGATGTATCAAATGTAAGAGACAGAAGGAATGGAAACAAAGCCTTTTGGACACAAGCACTTTTGAACTCATAGAGACTGTGGCAGCTTAAACAGGCCACAAGAGATCTGAGCCTCCTGGTGTCTTAGCACTGAGATTGAAGAAGCCTCTATCCCTAACCAGAAAACATCTCTAACTGATAGTCAATAACAAAGAAGGAAATAGTTTTCTTTAATGGAGTCTGACAGGTATAATAATCACACTTAAGAACAGAAATCATGCCCTGCTATGGATGGCCAACACAAAATAAAAACAGTGGTATTTTTGGAGGGTCTTTGTCTCGTAATGATTTGCAGGCATATTTTTTTCATCTTATATGTCTTCTAATTATATTTTATGCTTTCTGATTTTGTACTTCTATATGATTTATGTGAGTGCGTCTCAGAGTCTAATGTGTTTTTCTTTGGGCTCTTTTTTTTCCTTTTTAATTGTTTTGTCTTTTTAAATATTTGGCTATTTGTGTTTTAATGAGAGGAAGAAAGGTTGTAGATTTAGGTGGACGTTAAGAAAAATATATTTTAAATGTAGAAAGTAAATAATATGTATAATATATATTATTACACTAAGTCAATGTTCAGTAATTTACCAACTTTTAGTAATCACATTTCTTGAGGCTGAAAAATACATGCTTCACATTCAGAAATTTTATTATTTAACAAGAAACATTAGTTTTTTAGAGTAACTTTTTAATAGAAGAAAATAAGTTCCTCTTTACTGCTTAATCTACTCAGGCTCCCTTACAGTGTAAGAACCTACACCATTATTCATCATTATATTAGGTGATTCTTTGTTCTTAACTGAGTCAGAGAATTTTTAAGTTGATGCGTTTCTCTGTATCTTTTCCCAAAATAAGTTTACTATGACCTCTAACCAGATAGTTCAAAGAATGTATATACTGTATTCAAACAAATATCTTCCTATTATCCACCCTCTACCGAGCTATGAACACAGTCATAATGTGACACGAGATCAATGATGTGAATGTTTCAAATCTTTCTATCACTCTAAAGTGTGCAGGTTTGTGAATTTTCATTGCAAACTCATAATCTTCGAAGTCGTCAACCCGGGTTTTCTACGGTTATCATTCACATTCTTGTTCACCCTGAGCTTCTGTAAATGACCAGATTTAGCAAAAAAAAATAAAATAAAATAAAATAAAATACAAAGGGCTTGCAAATAATTAAAAATTTCAACAAACACCTGATATTTAAGTGCAAATACTAAAATATATCATAATGCATTTGAATTTCTAAAAATTCTAATTTAATTGTACTACCTGGCAATATTGGAGTTGGTAAATATTTTTCTTGGGACAATATTGCCAGGTTCAATAAAAGCTACATAGTTTTTAAAGATACTCATTTGTCTGTCACAATTTTCACATGCAGATTTTAACACTTAATGAAAAAGAAGGTGATGTAGCCAGCTTTGATGAGAACTGATAAGCTAAGGTCAGATAGAAGGGGAGGAGATGCTCCCCTATTAGGGGACTATGGAAAGGGGATAGGGGGAGAAGAGGGAGGGTGGGTAAGACTGGGAGGAGATGAGAAAGGCTACTGTAGCAGGATACAGAATAGATAAATTGTAATAAATAAATTAATTAAAATACAACAAAAATTAAACAAACACATGGGAATATGTGGAAAATGGCTATGTCTGGTTTATCATAAGCTGAATGAAATAGTTTTATATGGACAACTCAAATGTTAATTCATATTAAAAGGAACATGTGTGCATGTTATATGTATTAATATACATATATTAGGGTATTGTAAAGCAAAGTTTCCTGGAATAAAGAAAGCCAACTGCAAGCAGTGGACAAATTACAGGATCCTCTGAGGTAGGAAGAGTAATGGAGTATTAAAAATGATCATGTACTCACATAGAAAGAGGATTTAGTAGATGTAATTAATCAGTGTTATTGACAGTAGTCATTATCCCGTGCTGCAGCAGGTCAGTTGTCATTACTTGCCCTTTTACCTTAGTGGGATCAGGAATGTTATTAGGCCTGTGAGCATTTTCATTACTTTCAATAACTGAACTCAGTGATGATTAGAAAGTATTCCAAACAAATAGAAACAAAAGTCAAACTATTCACTTTTACCTTTATTTAATACTTCAGTAAAAATTATATTATTTCATGTCTTAGCTACTTTTTCTGTGTTACTATGAACTCTTTGTTTCTAAATTTGGGGTTGAAAGAGAGATTTTGACCATCAACCCATTTTTTTTTCTCTTTTTCTGTTTATTTATTATTTATTACAATTCATTTATTTGTTTCCTGGCTATAGGCACCTCCCTCATCTCCTCCCAGTGCCACTCTTCCACCCTCTTTTACCCCTAGACAACTTCCTGAACATCATATTCATCAGAATGGCTGGAGAAAGGGGAACTCTCCTCCATTGCTGGTGGGAATTTAACCTTGAATAACTGCTTTGGAAATCAATCTAGTGCTTTCTCAGACAATCAGGACGAGTGCTATCCTCAAGTTCCAGCTATACCACTCCTGGGCATATACCCAAAAGTTGCCCCACCATTCATTTCCTCAACTCTTTCCATGGCAACTTTATTTGTAATAGCCAGAATCTGGAAACAAGCTAGATGTCCCAAAACCGAGGAATGAATTCAGACATTGAGGCACATTTACATAATGGAATATTACTCAGCAATTAAAAACAAGAAAACCATGAAATTTGCAGACATACAGCGAGAACTAGAAAATATCATCATGAGTGAGGTAACCCAGAAACAGTAAGACACATAAGATACATATTTACTTATAAGTGGATATTAGTCATATAATATCAGATAAGGACACTAAAATCTATGGACCTAAAGAAGCTGAAAAATAAGGCAGACCCTAGGGAAGATGCTTAATCCTCATTCAGAAGGCCAAACAGGGTAGACATCAGAAGTAGGAGAAGACAAGAAACAGGACAGGAGCTTCCACACAGGACCTCTGAAAGTTTCTACCCACCAGGGTATTGAAGGAAATACTGAGACTCGTTGCCAAACTTTGTGCAGAGTGCAGGAATCTTTATGGAAGAAGGGGGAGACAGAAAGACTTGGACTGTAGAAGAACTCCACAGGGAGAACATCAGAGCCAAAATACCTCGGCCCAGGAAGACCTGCATAAATGGGTATGCCAGCTAAGGATCATGCACGGACAGAAGCTAGACCTACGGTTTAAAGGAAGTCCATTGGCTGCTCAGTTTCCAAGGGGGTTTGCTAGTAAGGGGTACAGGGTCTGTCTCTGACATGAACTCAGTGGCTGGCTCTTTGATCACCTCTCCCTTGGGGGTGCAGCCTTGCCAGGACACAGAGGAAGATGTTAGAGCCAGCCCTGATGAGACCTGATAGGCTAGGGTCATACAGAAGGGGAGGAGGTCCTCCCCTATAGGGGACTAGGGAAGAGCATAGGGGGAGAAGAGGGAGGATGGGTGGGACTGGGAGGAGATGAGGGAAGGGACTACAGAAGGGATACAAAGTGAATAACTTGTTATATATATATATATAATTTAATTTAAAAAAGAAAGGTTTCAACAGGTGGAGTAGAGGAAAAGTGATTAAGGTGGATCTGCTCAAAATACATTACTTACCAACATGAAATTGTCAAAAGGAAAACACATTATACATATGCATATATGCATTAAGAGGTAATAAAACAAAATAATTTAAAAATACATGAAAAAATCTAATACATAATGGATGGAAACAAAATACAATTTAAAGTTGATACCTAGTTTACAACAGTCGGTATTTTTCTTACTGAAATTGACTCAGTTAAAAGCTTCCACTTGCTAGGTGTGGTGCTGTGGTAAAAGCCTATAATCCCAGCACACCGGCAGTCAGAAACAGGCAAATATCTGTGAGTTTAGGTCATTTGTCTACAAAGGAAATCCAGGTCAGCCAAGGATACACAGAGATATCCTGCCTCAAAAAAAAAAAATACAACAAAAGAAAAAAAAAAAAAACCACACATACAAAAATCTTCTGCATCTCTTGATAGTTACACCAGTAATTTAGCAATAACTTTCATTTAATATAGGTTTTAATTTCTTGCTATTCTTGAGAGTTTTACTTTTGATATACTTTATTTATGAAATGATTTTCTTCTGATTTTGAAGATATTTAATTCTCTACACCTTAATTTTTTGTTTGCAAATAAGATTAATTAAATACCATGTTATTTCATTTTAATATCACAGGGTCATGTTTAGCTATGTATTTTAGTATGGAATCTTTCCCTCTTGTATCAGCATCCAACATTTTGGGATTTCAGTTGTGTGAAACCATGCCTGATCTAAATATTAATAGAACAGCATATTCAAATGTGATAGTCTTAATGGAAGACATAAGCAATGTATAGAAAGAGAAAAATAGCTCATTATGACAACAACCACATAAACAAAATGAAACTAAATATGAAAGAACCATGTGGAAATGATCTGATGAAGGTCAGCAAAACATGCAGAACACTAACACAGAATTCTTATTCCAAAAATGACACTAGATTATCTCCATGAATGGTCCTTGGTTGGAATATCAGTCTCAGAAAAGACCCCTGTGCCCAGATTTTTTTGATTCTCTTGTTCTCCTTGTGGAGCTCCTTTCCTCTCCAGGTCTTACTATTTCCCACTTCTTTCATTAGATTCCCTGCACTCTGCCCAAAGGTTGGCCATAAGTCTCGGCGTCTTCTTTGATACCTTGCAGGATAGAGTCTTTCAGAGGCCCTCTATGGCAGGCTCTGTCCTGATCCTTGTTTTCTCCTTCTTCTGGTGTCCATCCTCTTTGCCTTTCTGAATGGGGATTGAGCATTTTAGCCAGAGTCCTCCTTCTTGAATAGTTTCTTTAGGTGTACAAATTTTAGTAGGTTTATCCTATATTATATGTCTAATATCCACTTATGATTGAGTATATACCCTGTGTGTCTTTCTGGGATACCTCACTCAGGATGATCTTTTCCAGTTCCCACCATTTACCTGCAAATTTCATGATTTCCTTGTTTTTATTGCTGAATAATATTCCATTGTGTAGATGTACCACAATTTGTGTATCCATTCCTCAACTGATGGGCATCTGGGCTGTTTCCAGCTTCTGGCTATTACAAATAAAGCTGCTACAAACATGGTTGAGCCAATGTCCTTATTGTGTACTTGAGCATCTTTTGGATATATGCGTAAGAGTGGTAAAGCTGGATCTTGAGGAAGCTCTATTCTTAATTTTCTGAGAAAGTGCCAGATTGCTTTCCAGAGTGATCGTACAAGTTTACAATCCCACCAGTGGTGGAGAAGGGTTCCCCTTTCTCCACAACCTCTCCAGCATGTTTTGTCACTTGAGTTTTTGATCTTAGCCATTCTGATGGGTGTAAGGTGAAATCTCAGTGTCGTTTTGATTTGCATTTCCCTGATAACTAAGGACATTGAGCATTTCTTTAAGTGTTTCATGGAAATAACTTAGAACCCCTGCACAGATGTAGCCCATGGCAGTTCAGTGTCCAAGTGGGTTCCATAGTAATGGGAACATGTAGAGAGCCGAGGTTCAGACGCCATTACAAGATGGCACCGGCATCCAGTCTCTGTACTGGTAACAACCTCTAAGAGCACATGTGCGGGTTGCAAAAGCGCGCCAAACCATTGCCCCACCCCAGGCTGTCAGACGGGTATGAGTAAGCAGCCAATCAGGGTATGACACGTCACTCCACGTCACATAAGTGCGGTTGGGGCTTATTTAAGCAGCACCATTTTGGGGCCTGGGGTCTTCCTCCTTCCATCGCTTGACGATAATAAAGCCTGCTGCAGAAGGATCCTGTCGTCCGTGTTCGTTCTTGCTGGCGAGACGGTTACGCGGGTCGAAACAGGAACAGGGACTGTCTCTGCCATGAACTGATTGGCCTGCTTTTTGATCACCTCCACGTGATCAGCCTTACCAGGCCACAGAGGAAGACAATGCAACCAGACCTGATGAGACCTGATAGACTAGGATCAGAAAGGAGAGGAAGACCTCCCCTATCAGTGCACTTGGGGAGGGGCATATGTGAGAAAAGGGAGAAAGGGTGGAATTGGGAGGGGAGGAGGGACGTAGCTACAGGAGGGTACAAAGTGAATAAAGTGTAATTAATAAAAATTAAAATTAAAAATATTTTAAAAAATAACACTAGAATATCTTGGACAATAGACTACGTAAACTCAAGTACTTATATTAATATTCAGTATGATATTCACTCCTTTGACAATATCAAGGAATTTCTAAGCTTTCTTTGAAAGGGTTCTTATATCTAGGAAATATACCCAGGGATAACCTAATTAACATCCTATCTCAGTGTCTTTATGACACAAATTATTCATACATGTTATGAGATAGGATATTACTAAGTTACCCAGGTTGTACTTGAACTCATTCAGTAGTCCAGAGAGGTCCTGAACTTGCCATCTTCTTGTACCATCCTCATGAGTTGCTGGAATTACAGGCTTATGCCACCAAGGCCAACTGCAGGCTGAATGCTTCTAAAGTTTGAACCAAAAAAAAAAAAAGTAAAAATTTGTCACCTTTCATGTCAGACTGTGTTATAGTCTAGAGACTGTCTTTTGCAAAATAAGAATGCTTTGAGTCTGTTCTCATTGAGTTTATTAAAACAAATATATCCTCAGCTACAGAAGAAAGTCTATACAAATCAGTTTGATAAACCTAATTACCACTTTTTATAACACCTTTGAGCTGCTTTGAAATAGAGTCCAAAAGCCATGTAGTGAATGGCTGACTTTCCCCAAAGGCACTGGGTCATTAATCGAATTGAACTTTTTCCAAACAAAGAGCAGTCTCAATTTTTCTCAGTCTCCTAAAATATAGTTCAAGTATCTCCTGGTATTCCTTTATTTAATCTCTTAAATCCCTCAAATTCCTTATATTAGCCTCTGTGCTTTCATTATCTAGAAGCATTAGAAGCTTTACATGAAATTTGCCTTGTAGTTTAAGCTTGCTGATTTGAAGATAGGCTCATCCACAAATTGTCTGGCTTGAGTATATTCCCATTGCATTCATGCTATTATCCCAATATAGAATACTGTTTGGATTCTTTTAAATATATTATATTTTTAAAGATTTTATTTATTTATTTATTTATTTATTTATTTATTTTATGTAGATGAGTATTCTATTTGAATGTACACCTGCAATAGAGAGAATGGATGGATGTGAGACACTTATGTGGTTGCTGGGAGTTGAACTAAGAACCTCTGGAGGAGCAAACAATGCTCTTAACTGATGAGCCATTTCTCCAGCCCCTTAAATACATTTTCTTTCTTTTAATTTTATTGTTATCATTATTTAATACAATTTATTCAATTTGTATCCAGGCTGTGGTCCCCTCCCTCCTCTCCTCCCAATCCCATCCTCCCTCCCCCTTCTTCCCTTATGCCTCTTTCCTAGTCCACACGTAGGGGAGGTACTCCTCCCCTTCTTTTTGACCCTAACCTATCAGGTCACATCAGGACTAGCTGCATTGTCTTCCTCTGTGGTTTGTCAAGGCTGCACCCCTCCAGGAGGAGGTGATCAAACAGCCTGCCACTGAGTTCATGCCAGAGACATCCCCTGCTCCCCTTGCTACAGACCCCACTGGGAGACTGAGTCTATGTACTACATTTGAGCTAGGGTTTTTGGTCCTTGCTATGCATGGTCCTTGGTTGCGGTAAATCATTCTCTTCAGGGCTCTTGGGCTTAGTATTTTCGCTCTGTTGGTCTCCTTTTGGAGTTGCTGTCCCCTCCAGGTCTTTCTATCTCTCCCTTCTTTCATAAAATTCCATGCATTCCACACAAAATTTGGCTATGAGTCTCAGCCTCTGCTTCCATACCTAGATCAGTAGTCTTTCAGAAGTCATCTGTGGTGGGCTCCTGTCCTGTTCCCTGTCTTTTTCTGCTTCCAATGTCTACTGCATTTGTCCTTCTGAATGGGGATTGAGCATCTTGCCTAGGGTCTTCCTCATTGTTTAGTTTCTTTAGGAGAATATTTATCAGATAATATATTTTAGTATATTTATCCTATATTATATGTCTAATTACCACTCACGAGTGAGTATATACCATGTGTGTCTTTTTCACTGACAAAGTTTTGTCACTTCTTACCGCTACCAGCTTTCATTAACTATCTTAAATTTATAGTAGTTATGGGAGAACCAACCTATATGTAAGTCACACTTTATACTTTTGGCTTTTTTTGCCATAGAAAACAATTTAGAAATTTTGTTTTATGTATCAACAACCACACCAGTTTCCTAATGAGCATTTCCTATTTGGAATTTTCATTTGACATCATTTTTCTTTTTTTTTTTCTTTCTATCTATTTATCTATCTATCTTTCTTTCTTTCTTTCTTCTCTCTCTCTCTCTCTCTCTCTCTCTCTCTCTCTCTCTTTCTTCCTTCCTTTCTTACAATTTATTCACTTTGTATCCCGGCTTTAGCACTCCCCATTTCCTCCTAGTCCCACCCACCCTTCCTCTTCTCCCCTTATGTGCCTTCCTTAGTCCACTAATAGAGGAGATCCCCCTCCCATTCTATCTGACCTTAGCATATCAGTTCTCCTCAGGACTGGTTGCATTGTCTTCCTCTGTGGCCTGGCAAGGATGCACCCACCCCCCTGGGGGAGGTGCTCAAAGAGCCAGACAATGAGTTCATGTCAGAGACAGTCCCTGCTCTCTTTACTAGGGAACCCACTTGGAAACTGTGCAGTCAATGGGCTTCCTCTGAGCAGGGGTTCTAGGTCCTCTCTATGCATGGTCTTTGGTTGGAGTATCTATCTCTGCTGGCCCCCTGAGCCCAGGATTTTTGGCTCTGTTGTTCTCCTTGTGGAATTCTTGGCTCCTCCATGTCTTTCCTTCTCTCTTTTCTTCCATAAGGTTTCCAGAACTCTTCCCAAAGTTTGGCTATGAGTCTCAGTATCTCCCTCGACATCCTGATGGGTAGAGTATTTCAGAGGCCCCCTGTGTAAGGCCCCTGTCCCGTTCCTTGTCTTCTCCTACTTCCAGCATCTATCCTGTTTGCCCTCATGAGTGAGCTTTCAGCCTCTTCTGTACCGTCCTCCTTGTTGTTTAGCTCTTTAAGACTATAGATTTTAGTATGTTCTGCCTATACTGTATGACTCTTATCCACATATAAGTGAGTATATATCATATGTGTCTTTCTGCTTCTGGGTTATCTCACTCAGAATGATCTTTTCTAGTTCCATCCTTTTGCCTGCCAATTTCATGACTTCTTTGTTTTTAATAACTAAGTAGTATTCCATTGTGTGAATGGACTACAATTTCTGCATATATTCTTCAGTTGAGAGACATCTAGGTTGTTTCCAGCTTCTGGCTATTATGAATAACGCTCTTATGAACATAGATGAACAACTGACCTTGTTGTATGGTTTAGCATCTTTTGGATATGTGACCAGGAGTGGTATAGCTAGATCTGGAGGTAGTGCTATTTGCAATTTTGAGAGAATATTTGTAAATTAGAATACTTTGCGGTCCCTATCACAAAGTATAGCTTTTATAGTCCAATATACTAAAGAGGCAAATGCTTTATGAAATTACTTTTTGACACATATGTATTTAAGTTTTCTGCCGTGTGGTGGAAGCTGGATCAGGGTAAGTCAGCAAAAAGAAAAAAAGTTCAAGATCGCCTGCTGTATATTTCACACAGGTACAGAACCATTTAGGATGAGAGAAGAATGAACAGAATACAGGATGCTACAGATAAAACAAAGCCTTCTGGCTTAACAACTGCACACAGAAATGATATGTAGTTACCTTCACAGAGAAGTGACCTGAAAAAATAGACAATAGTTCTATATCTTCTAGGGATTGTATTGTCAAGAATTACATTGTCAAAGAAAAGAAAACCTGACCTGAAAAGCTGAAACTGGTGCAACTCTTAAGAGTACAAGCAGGCAATACTAAAAAGGACATCCATCACCAGCTGACAAGCTATTTGTGTTCGGTTTCTGATAGCTTTGTAGAATTCTTAGGTTTTACAATTTCAAATATAGCATTTCTCACAATCTGCAGTACATCTTTTATAGATCTTGGACTATGGTAAACCCATTTTAAGTTTTCTTCTTCTTTGTACAATGTCGTTTATAGTATCTACTGACTGTTTTTATAGTTAATATGTTCTTGTGTTTCATTTCACTCACACACTCACTCTGTCTAACTACATATTTTCAGTGCCTCCAGTATTCTCTAAATATTTATTTTCAGAACCTAAATATTGTGTTTTTTATGTTATGTGTGTAGTGACTTCTGTATGTCTAAACCTGTGATTTTTAAAGCAATAATCATTTATTTTCATTTCCATAAAATAAAAGATTACATTAAATCACACTTTTAAAATTTATTATTACTATTATTAATTGCAATGTTTTCACTTCATATCATGGGTGTAGCCCCCAACCTCATCACCTCTCCGTCCCATCCACCCCATGCCTCATGCCCCTCACCTAGTCCACTGAAAGGGACTCACCTACTATCTGACCCTAACATATCAGGTTTCATCAGGACTGTTTGGATCTTATTTCTCTGTGGCCTAGTAAGGCCACCTCGCCAAGGGGAGATTATCAAAGAGGAAGCAACCGAGTTCATGCCAGAGACTGACAATCATAGCCAAGCTTTGGGAAAAATGCAGGGAATCTTATGAAAAAGTGGGGCAATACAAAGGCCTGGAGGGGACAAGGAGACAAACCGAGCCAAAGCTTGGGACTAGGGGGCCCTGCAGAGACTGATGAACCAACCAGGTACCATGCATGGAGAGGACCTAGACCCCCTGCTAAGGTGTAGCCCATGGGCATCTCATTCTCCCTAGGGGTGCTCTAGTAAGGGCAGCAGAAGCAGTCTCTGCCATAAACATGATTTTAATCATCATAAGACATGTTACAATCTTTTGTTCTTTGCATCATTTTTATTCTTCCTTTTATTATATTTATTTTCTATATAATATTTTGTGCTTTATCATTAAAATCTTAATATCTTAAATATTTGCAGCAATATGTCTGAGGTTTATTTTATTTTTTAATTTTTTATTCTCCAGTATCTTGAAATGAGAAGGGTGATCACATTAATACTTATCTTGCTTTGTGCTCTTGATGACTGACTTCAAGTTCTGCTCTTATTTTGGTTCCTTGAATGTTGTTATATTTAATTTTAAGTTTTTTAATAATTTCTTTGTAAAAAAATACATACGTAAACTATAGAAGCTGATGGTATTTCTTACTCCCTTTAACCAAACCGTTTGATGTGTGAAATATAAATGAGGCACAATAGAAATATAATACATGTAAGAGAGAACTTGTTTTTGCCTGTAGGAGCCAGAGAAGACTTCAGAGACAGTAATTCCTTCTCAATGAGAAAATAAATATAATTTAAATACTATTCAGGATCAAATAGACTGCAAAGGACTCAAAAGGAAAGGTCATTGCCTTTAGGCAGTTCTGTTTTATTAGATCAGTGTTTGGAATTAGTACAACCCTGAGATGGTCCAAGGGTGTCCAATCCTCTGAACAATGAGAAGCTAAGACAACTTTATAAGGCCAATGAATACTGATGTACTGTAAGTCCAAAGACAGAGGGTGAATTTATAACTAGCCAGATTGGAGTGAAAAGGGTGGGGTTGATAAGAGAGGATAAGATGTTTGAAAGGAGAGCCAGTTAGTGTGTTTCCAAGATAATTAGAGTTTTGACAAGTGACCATCATTAAATACCATTTATCACGATTACAGCTGAAGGAGAACAACAGGTTTCTGAGGAGGTTTTCTTTTTTTAAATTGAGTTGCAAAGAATGATGAATATCTAGAAGAACATGTCTATTGCTTTTTGTTGTTGTTGTTATGTTTTGTTTTGCTTTTTGTTTTGTATTGTTTTTGAGACAGGATTTCTCTTTGTAGAATTAGCTGTTCTGGACTCATTTTGTGGACTAAGCTGGCCTTGAACTTACAGAGAACTACCTGCCTCTGCCTCCCTGTGTGCTGGAAATATATACATGCACCACCACACCCAGCTACATGTTTACTGCTTAACTGGATATACATGGACATGATTTACCATTCAGCGAGATGAATGTTAGTTATTTTGAAGTTTTTTTTATATTTTTTCTTTATTAATTACACTTTATTCACTTTGTAACCCCCCCTGTGGTTCTCTCCCTCCTCCTGTCCCAATCCCTCCCTTCCTCCACCCTCTGCATTCATGCCCCTCCCCAAGTCCACTGATAGGGGAGGACTTCTTTTTCTTCCTTCAGTTCCTAGTCAATTAGGTCTCATCAGGAGTGGCTGCATTGTCTTCTTCTGTGACCTGGTAATGCTGCTTCCCCATCAGGGGGGAGGTAATTAAAGAGCAGGCTAACCAATCAGTTCATGTCAGAGACAGTCCCTGTTCCTATTACAATGGAACCCACTTGGATACTGAACTGCCATGGGCTACATTTATGCAGGGGTCTTAGGTTATCTCCATGCATAGTCCTTGGTTGGACTTGCAGAGCTTTTCAGAGGTCCTCTGTGTCAGGCTCCTGACTTGTTTCCTCTTTTCTCCTTCTTCTGATGTACATTCTCTTTGCCTTTCTTGATAGGAATTTAGCATTTTAGTAAGAGTCCTGCCTCTTGAATAGTTTCTTTAGGTATACAGATTTTAGTAGGTTTATCCTATATTATATGTCTATATGAGTGAGTATATACCATATGCATCTTTATGCTTCTAGGATAGCTCACTCAGGAATATCTTTTCCAGATCCCACCATTTACCTGCAAATTAAAGAAGTTCAATAGCAAAAAATCAAGTTATCCAATTAAAAAATGGGGTACAGGGGGCGGAGCCAAGATGGCGACGAGCACACACCGTTTCTGAGCAGTGGAATACCTGAACTTCTGAGTTGGTGAATGGAAGGACCTCTAACCCAGGAAGACAACGGTGGAGATTTCTAGACCGACAGGGAACATCACAGGAGGTGAAAACTTTGGTCTCGGATCACCCGGGGACTTGTTTGAGGAAGGAGAGAAATGTTCCTTTGATCTCGCGGCACTCCCCTCCCCCAGACCTCCCTCCACCACAGCACAGCGGCACAGCTGACTGGTCTTTCACAGACCAGACCTAACTGCCTGAGGTATACAGCCGCTGGGGCAGAGCTCCAAGCCCTTTAGCAGCAGGCAAAGATCAGCAGTACATGTCCCGGAGTCCCAGATTCGCGCGGCGGCTACACCATCCCCCCAGGGCCCGAGTCTGGACGCCATACTAGCTCCGCAGATTCACCATCAGTGACTGTACGGCCCGCCCAATCCCGCAGTGACAGAGAATACGCCATATATTCACCTAAACCAGGCAGAAAGGTCATACAACCTAGATACACCAGGTGCTGGGCCTCCCAAGCCTGGAGAGCACAGTGAAGAAACCCAGGACTTCCCACAAAGCATCAGGACTAGCGACCCAGTCACCAGTTACAGTGGGACTTGGCTGGGGGGCAGCACTGAGCTGTTGGGACACAACAGCCCTCCAGTTTATGACTAACCAGGGCCAAACCAGAGAACAGAGAGAGCCTGGTTACGCCGTTCACCACTGACGTGACCACCCTGAAATCTCCAGCTGCAGCAAGACCTCAGAACCTGGCAGT
>REGO01000516.1:209348-221857 GCA_010120015.1 Rhombomys opimus
ACCCGAATATTTCACCTTACACCCATCAGAATGGCTAAGATCGAAAACTCAAGAGACAACACATGCTGGAGAGGTTGTGGAGAAAAGGGAACCCTCCTCCACTGCTGGTGGGAATGTAAAGTTGTACAACCACTCTGGAAATCAATCTGGTGCTTTCTCAGACAACTAGGAATAGTGCTTCCTCAAGATCCAGCTATACCACTCCTAGGCATATATCCAAAAGATTCTCAAGTACACAATAATAACATTTGCTCTGTTTGTAGCAGATTTATTTGAAATAG
Source organism: Rhombomys opimus (assembly GCA_010120015.1). Lineage (NCBI taxonomy): Eukaryota > Metazoa > Chordata > Mammalia > Rodentia > Muridae > Rhombomys > Rhombomys opimus. The sequence goes on from REGO01000516.1 coordinate 209,630, forward strand.
CCAGAAGCTGGAAACAGTGCAGATGCCCCTCAGTAGAAGAATGGATGCACAAATTGTGGTATATCTACACAATGGAATACTACTCAGCAATATTTTTAAGGTTTTAAATGTCCTTCTTTGGAATTGTCTAAAAATTTAAGAAAACTAGTAACTCTAGAATAGGAGAGAATGAGAACTAACATAAAGGTTATGTGGCATAAATGCTTTCTTTTGCATTTTCAGTGCACCCATAATTTTATATTGTAAAAAATTACTTTCAACATGGCTAGATTAATTTTAATAAATCTGTAATCAATACATGAAGTATGTTTCTCAAGATATCAAATTGTATACTTCTATAGATTTGATATATTGAAGACATTTGATGATGGTATTTTAAGGAATTGATCCAATATCCTTACAATGAACCAAATCCTTAGCCTATCCATTCTTAAAGGGCAATGTACATTTAATGCCCTGGATTTTGATAATGTGAGACAAATTTCTACAGTATTCAGTTTCAATTGTCACTCTGTTTTCACTGTACCTCTCCTCACAGTGTGCATATGTGCTCATGCGTTCTATTGTGTTTACAATCGTAATATTAGAAAAGTATTTTCCTGTAGCTCTTTGCCCTTTAGAAAGGGAATTATACATAATACCTTTATTTTGTTCAATGACTCTAATGATATATATTTTGTTTTCTTTTAGAAACCAACTGTGGAGTGTATTTCACACATTTATTTTATGTGCTCAATTTTTCTAGGATGGACAAAATATGTATTTTCTAAGGAGTGACTAAAGGAATTTTCTGTAATTTACAGAAATAACAAAAAAAATCACTGAATGTACTTTATTTCTTTATTTTCAAAAAATATCTTAAAATATTGAACTGTAGGTATTTCAAAATTGTGTTAATGGTTGAACATCTTACCTAGAGTCGTCCTTTATTATTATTATTATTATTATTATTATTATATTAATTACAGTTTATTTACTTTGTATTTCAGCTGTAGCCCAATCCCTGATTCCCTGCCAATCACCCTCTTTCCCTCATCACCTCTCTGCCCCTCCATAAAACCACTGATTGGGGAGGTCCTCCTCCCCTTCCACCTGAACCTAGCTTATCAGTCTCATCAGGACTGGCTGCAATGTCCCCCACTATAGCCTAGCAAGGCTCCTCCTACCTCAGGCATGGGGGGAAGCAGGGAGTCACAGAGACAACAACTGAGTTCATGTCAGAGACAGTGTCTGCTCCCCTTAGTAGGATTCCCAGTTGGATACGGAGCTGCCGTAGGCTACATGTGAGCAGGGGTTCTAGGTTATATCCAAACACGGTCCTTAGTTGGAGAATCAGTCTCAGAAAACACCCCTGTGCCCAGATATATTTGCTCCTTGTGAAGCTCCTGTCCTCTCCAGAAGATCCTCTCTTCATATGATTCCCTGTACTCTGCCCAAGGTTTGGGTATGAGTCTCAGCATCTGCTTTGATACACTGATAGGTAGAGTCTTTCAGAGGCCCTCTAAGGTAGGCTTCTGTCCTGTTTCTTGTTTTCTCCTACTTCCAATGTCCATTCCATTTGTCTTTCTAAGTGAGGATTGATCATCTTATCCTGGATCCTCTTTCTAGTTTAGCTTCTTTAGGAGTACAGATTTTAAGATGTTTATCCTATCTTTTAGGTCTAGTATCCACTTATAAGTGAGTATATACCATGAGTGTTTTTCTGCTTCTCTGATACCTCACTCAGGATGATCTTTTTAGATTCCATCATGTTGATTGAAAGCTTTTCAGGCTATAGTAGTCTGGGTTGACATTTGTGGTCTCTTAGAGTCTACATGACACTTGCCCAGGCCCTTCTGGCTTTCATAGGTTCTGATGAGAAGTCCGGTGTGATTCTGATAGGTCTACCTTCAAATGTTACTTGGCCTTTTTCCCTTGCTGCTTTTAATATCTTTTCTTTGTTCTGTAGATTTAGTGTTTTGACTATGATGTGACATGATGTGTTTCTTTTCTGATCTAGTCTATTTGGTGTTCTGTAGGCCTCTTGTATATTTGTGGACATCTCTTTCTTTAAGTTGGGAAAATTTTCTTCTATGATTTTCTTGAAAATATTTTCTGGACCTTGGAGCCTGGAGTCTTCTTTTTCATTAATTCCTGTTATTCTTAGATTTCGTCTTTTCATGGTGTCCTTGATTTCTTGGATATTTTGTGTTTGGGACTTTTCTGATTTTACTTTTTCTTTGATGGAAGTATCAATTTCTACGAGTGTATCTTCAGCTCCAGAGATTCTCCCTTCCATCTCTTGTGTTCTGTTGGTGATGCTTACCTTTGTGGTTCCTGATCTTTTCTCCAAGTTTTCCAGCTCAAGGGTTTACTCAGTGAGTGTTTTCTTTATTGATTATAATTCTGTTTTCATGTCTTGCACCATTTCCTTCATCTGTTTGAATGTGGATTCCTGTCTCTTTACAATGGTCTCTATTTTTTTGTTCATATCTTTTCTATATGCCACTAATTTTATCTCTACTTGTGCCTGTATTTGTTTCGATATGTTTGCCTGTGTTTCTTTAAGAATTTTGTCTATTTACTCTTTCTTTACCTTCAATTGACTGGCCAACTCTTTGAAAGATTTGTTCATTTCCTCTTTAACTGACTGAATTTGCATGGTTATTGTTCTGAGAGAGTTGTTTGTTTCCTCTTCAGGAGCCTCAAATAATTGGGTAAGCATAGCTTTAAAGTCATTTTCCTGTGCTTCTAATAAATTGGAGTATCCATCAATTTGGGGGTTTGCTGGTGAAGTCATGATGTCCTAATTTATGTTGGAAGTGTTCTTTCGCCTACCCCTGGCCATTGGCTTATCTGAAACCTTCCCTGTTTGTTATTGGATTCTGCAGTTCAGACTGGTACTGTCTATATTTGGCATCTGGAGAGTTCTACAGGAAGCTGAAAGAGGTCCCATGTCCTGAGGACTAGCTCTACCTGTAGGAGAAAAGTACGCAGGCGCAAAAGGGACAAATGCAGGTGTGTGTGTGTGTGTGTGTGTGTGTGTGTGTGTAAGTGTACGTCGAGGTGTGTCTCGAGGGACAGATTGATAGATAATGTTGAACCCTTGAGTGTGTGGGAGCGGCTCTGCACTGTATATGTAGCAGGCACTAGTGATAGTCGTGGCACAATTTCTGTCATTAACTGCCTTAACTCGTCAATTGGACCCACAGAGCAGGGGCTTCAATGTCCCAAGTGATCCTCTGTTTCCCAAAGTGGGTATGTGGGTGGGAGGGGTTCGATGCCTGGCTTCTGTTTTAGAAGGAGCCTGGATCTGGGGCTCTGCAGATTCTCAAGTGTGCACTCACTCTCAGGCAGGTCACTTGGCAGAGATTGGCGTATCCGGGCTCTCTGCTCTCTGGTTTAGCCCTGCTTGTTTGATGTGCTCTGCCAGCTCAGTGCTGCTGCCACTGCCAGGTTAGGAAGTTCCACTGTAGCTGGAGACTGAGATGCCAGTTCAGATGTTTTGATTTCCTTGTTTTTATTGCTAAGTAATATTCCATTCTGTAAATGTACCACCATTTTTGTATCCATCCTCCTGTGAGGGACATCTGGATTTTTTCCAGGTTTTGGGTTTTATGAATAAAGCTGCTACAAACATGGTTGAAAAAATGCCATGGTTGCATACATAAGCATCTTTTGGATATATGCCTAGGAGTGGTATGGCTGAATCTTGAAGTAGCAATATTTCTATCTGTCTGAGAAAGTGCCAGATTGATTTCCAAAGTGGTTGTACAAGATTACATTCCCACCAGCAATGGAAGATGGTTCACCTTTCTCCACAACCTCTCCAGCATGTGTTGACATTTGAGGTTTTGATCTTAGAGATTCTGATGGGTATAAGGTGAAATATCAGGGTCCTTTTGATCTGCATCTCCCTGATGACTAAGGACATTGAGCATCTCTTATATTTATTTTTTAATTAATTAATAAATTTTTATTTTTATTTATTTATTTTTTTTGCTGGTTTATTGATTTGATTTTTATTTTTTATTTTTTTTTAATTTTTATTTTTATCAGTTACATATTATTAATTCTGTATCCCAGCCATGCCCCGAACCCTCGTTCCCTCCCAGTCCCTCCCTCCCTCCCTCATCACCACTGTGCCCCTTTCCAAGTCCACTGATAGGGGGGGACCTCAGATGTAGCCTGTGGTAGCTCAGTAACCAATTGGTTTCCCAAAGTGAGGGGAACAAGGACTATTTCTAACAGGAACTCAATGAAGATACCTGATAAAACAGGATCAGATGAATGGGGGGAGGTCCCCCCCTATCAGTGGAATTAATTAATTTTTAATTATTAGTTACATTTTATTAATTCTGTATCTGAGCTGTACCCGCTCCCTCATTCCCTTCCTGATCTCCTCCCTGCCCCCTTCCAAGTCCACTGATTGGGGAGGACCTCCTCCCCTTTCATCTGACCCTGTTTTATCAGGTATCTTCAGGACTGGCTGCAAATCCTCCTCTGTGGCCTAGCAGGACTGCTCCTCCCTTGGAGGGTGGAAGGTCAAAGAGCCTGCCATTGAGTTCCTGTCAGAAATAGTAGTCCCTGTTCCCCTTACTATGGGAAACCAATTCGTTACTGAACTAACACAGGCTACATCTGAGCAGAGGTTTTGGTTATATCCATACATGGTTGTTGGTGGAGTGTCAGTCTCAGAAAACACCCCTGTGCTCAGATATGTTTACTCCTTGTGGAGCTCCTATCCTCTCCATGTCATACTAACACCCCTTTCTTTCATATGATTCCCTGCACTCTGTCCAAGGTTTGGTTATGAGTCTTAGTATCTACTTTGATACACTGCTATGTAAAGTCTTTCAGAGGCCCTTTGTGGTAGGATCCTGTCCTGTTACTTGTTTTTTCCTACATCCAACGCACATTCCATTTGTCTTTCTAAGTGAGGATTGATCATCTAACCCTGGGTCCTCTTTCTTGTTTATCTTCTTTAGGTGGATAGATTTCAGTATATTTACCCTATCTTATAGGTCTATATAAGTGAGTATATACCATGTGTGTCTTTCTCCTTTTGGGATACTTCACTCAGGATGATCATTTCTAGGTCCCACTATTTGCCTGCAAATTTCATGATTTCCTCATTTTTAATTCCTGAGTAATATTCCATTGTGTGATTTTATCACAATTTCTGTATCCATTCCTTCACTGAGGGGCATCTGGGTTGTTTCCAGGTTCTGGCTATTACGAATAAAGCTGCTACAAACATGGTTGAGCAAATGTCCTTGTTGTGTACTTGAGCAAATTTTGGGTATATGCCTAGGAGTGCTATAGCTGGGTCTTGAGGAAGCACTATTTCTAATTATCTGAGAAAGCACCAGATTGATTTCCAAAGTGGTTGTATAAATTTACATTCCCACCAGCAATGGAGAAGGGTTCCCCTTTCTTCACAACTTCTCCAGCATGCGTTATCATTTGAGTTTTTTATTTTAGCCATTTTGATGGTGTAAGGTGAAGTCTCAGGGTCATTTTGATTTGCATCTCCCTGATGGCTAAGGATGTTGAGCATCTCTTTTAGTGTTTCTCTGCCATTCTATATTCCTCTACAGAGAATTTTCTGTTTAGCTCTGTATCCCATTTTTAATTGGATTACTTGATTTATTGCTTTTTACCTTCTTTAATTCTTTATAAATTCTGGATTTCACCTGTCTGTCAGATATAGATTTGGTGAAGATCCTTTCTCAATCGGTAAGCTGTCGTTTTGTTCTGACGACAGTGTCTTTTGCTTTATAGAAGCTTTTCAGTTTCATGAGGTCTCATTTATTGGTTGTTGCTCTTTGAGCCTGTGCTGATAGTGTTCTGTTCAGGAAGTTGTCTCCTGTGCCAATGAGTTCTAAGCTGTTCCCGACTTTTTCTTCTAACGGATTTAGAGAATCTGGTTTTATGTTGAGGTCTTTGATCCATTTGTACTTTAGTTTTGGACATGGTGATAAATATAGATCTGTTTTAATTTTTCTGCATGTAGAAATCCAGCTGGACCAACACTATTTGTTGAAGATGCTGTCTTTTTTCCATTAAATGCTTTTAACTTCTTTGTCAACTATCAAGTATCCTTAGTTGTGTTGATTTATTTCTGAGTCTTCTATTCTGTTCCATTAATCCACAGTTTTGTTTCTGTGCCAGTAATATGCTGTTTTTTATTATTATTGCTCTGTAGTAAAGCTTGAGATCAGGGATGGAGATACCTCCAGACAATTTGTTGTTGCACAGGATCATTTTGGAACTTCTGGGTTTTTGTTTTTCCATAAGAAGATGAGAATTTTTCTCTCAAGTTCTGTGGAAAATAGTTTTGGTATTTTAATGGGAACTGCATTGAATCTGTAGATTGATTTTGGCAGAATGGACATTTTCACTATGTTAATTCTACTGATCCATGAGCACGGGAGATCTTTCCATCTTCTGATATCTTCTTCAATTTCTTTCTTCAGAGACTTAAAGGTTTTTTCAAACAGGTCTTTCACTTGCTTGGTTAGAGTCACACCAAGGTACTTTATGTTATTAGTGGCTATTGTGAAGGGTGTTGTTTCCCTAATTTCTTTCTCCAACCTTTGGTCTTTGGTATATATACAGGAGGGCTTCTGATTTTTTTTGAGTTAATTTTGTATCCAGCCACTTTGCTGAAGGTGTTTATCAGCTGAAGGAGTTCTCAGGTTGAATTTTTGGGGTCACTCATGTATACCATCATATCATCTGCAAATAGTGATACTTTGACTTCTTCCTTTGGTTGTCTTACTGCTCTAGCTAGGACTTCAAGAACTATGTTGAAGAAATAGAGAGAGAGCGGGCAGCCTTGCCTTGTCCCTAATTTCAGTGGGATTGATTTAAATTTCTCTCCATTGAGTTTGACGTTGGCTATAGGCTTTCTGTATATTGCCTTTACTATGTTTAGGTATGTGCCTTGTATCCCTGATCTCTCCAAAACTTTAAACATGAGTGGGTGTTCAATTTTGTCAAAAGCTTTTTCATCATCCAAGGACACGATCATCTGTTTTACTTTTTTATTCTTTAGTTTGTTTATATGGTGGATTACATTGATGGATTTTCATATGTTGAACCACCCCTGCATGTCTGGGATGAAGCCTACTTGGTCTTGGTTGATGATATAGTTAATGTGTTCTTGGATTCAGATTGTGAGTATTTTATTGAATTTTTTTGCACTAATGTTCATAAGTGAAATTGGTCTGAAGTTCTCTTTATTTGTATGGTCTTTCTGTGGTTTAGGTAGCAACGTGACTGTGGACTCATACAATGAACTTCCTTCTGATTCTATTTTGTAGAAAAGTTTGAAGAGTATTGGTGTTAGCTCTTCTTTGAAGGTCTGGTAGTATTCTTCACTGAAACCCTCAGACCCTGGGCTCTTTTTTGATGGGTGACTTTTGTTCATAGCTTCTCTATCCTGAGGGGATATAGGATTATTTAATTTACTTACCTGGTCTTGATTCAGCTTTGATAAATGGAATCGATCAAGATAATTGTCCATTTCATTTATATTTTCAAATTTTGTGGCGTAAACACTTTTGAAATAAAAACTAATGATTATTTGGAATTTCTCGGTGCCTGTTATGTCCCTTATTTCATTTCTGATTTTGTTGATTTGGATAGTGTCTCTCTGCCTTGTAATTAATTTGGCTAAAAGTTTGTCTATCTTGTTGATTTTCTCAAAGAAGCATCTCTTGGTTTAGTTGTGTCTTTGAATTGTTGCTTTCTTTCTAATTTAGTGGTTTCAGCTCTGACTTTAATTATTTCCGGTTCTCCTTTCCTCCTGGGTGTGTCTGCCTCTTTTTTCTTTTCATGTGTGCTGTTGTTACTCATATGAGATGTCTCAAATTTCTTTATGAAGGCACTTGCTACTATGTCCTTTTCACTTAGGATTGCTTTTATTGTGTCCCATAAGTTTGGGTAAGTTTGCCTTCATTTTCATTGAATTCTAGGAAGTCTTTAATTTGTTTTTTATATCTTCCAAGACCCAGCTTGTTGAGTAGAGAGGTGATCAGTTACCATTCATGGTTAGGCCTTTTGCTTTTTCTATTATTGTTGTGGTCTAGTTTTGTACCATGATGGTCTGATATGATACAAGGGATTATTCTGATCATCTTGTATCTCTTGAGTCTTGCTTTGTGCCTGATTATATGATCAATTTTAGAGAAATTTCTGTAAGTTGGTGAAAAGAAGATATACTCTTTTGTGTTTGGGTGAAAAGTTCTGTAGACATTTATTAGTCATTTTGATTTAATAACCTTGTAAGTGTCATTATTTCTCTAATTAGCTTCTGTTTACATCTGTCCCATGGTAAGCATGGGGCACTGATATCTCCAGTGAGATCGAGGCGTAATGTGTGTTTTAATAATGTTTCTTTGGGAAATGCAGGAGCCCTTGTGATTGCTCATAGATATTCAAGTTTGTGGATTGTTTTTCCTTTGATGAGAATGAAGTGTTCCTTCCTATCTCTTTTGATTCATTTTGCTTGAAAATCTATTTTTTAGATGTTAGTATGGCTACTCCAGCTTGATTCTTGGATCTGTTTGCTTGAAAAACTTTTTTCCAGCCCTTCTCTGAGGTGTTGTCTAACTTTGTTGCAGATGTGTGTTTTTGAATGCAGCAGAATGTTAGCTCCTGTCTCCTCAACCATTTTGTTATTCTGTGTCTTTTTATTGGAGTGTTGAGTTTATTGATGTTAGTGATCAATGATTGTTAGCTCGTTTCAAGGGGGAGTTTGTGGTGTGTATTTTTGTGCTCCTTTTCTTTATCTTTTCTTTGTTGTGAAGGTATCTTTATCCCATCTCTTGGGTGTGGTTGATCTACTTGGATTGAAGTTATCCTTCCAGTATATTCTGTAGGGCTGCTTTGTTGTGTATATATTATTTAAATTTAGTTATATCATGGATTATTTGGCTTTCTCCATTTATTTTCATTGAAACTTTTGCTGGGTATAGTGGTCTGAGTGGACATGTGTCATTGCTTGATTTCTGCATTATATCCACCCAAGCCCTTCTGGCTTTCGTAGTTTCTGTTGAGAAGATTTTTGTGATTCTATTAGGACAGGCTTTATATACTTGCTCTTTTTTCCTTGCTGCTTTTTAATATTTTTCTTTGTTCTGTAGATTTATGTTTTGATTATTATGTGGCGGGAAGAATTTCCTTTTTGGTCTAGTCTATTTGGTGTTCTCTAAGTCTCTTGTATGCTTAAGGGTATCTTTTCTTAAGGTTGAGAAAATTTTCTTTCTTCTTCCTCTTTATCAATATTATTTGCAATTTATTTACTTTTTATCCCAACTGTAGCCCTCTCCCTCATCTCCTACCAGCTCCACCTGCCCTCCCTTTACCCCCTCCCATGCCTCACCCCTTCTCCACTGATATGGGAGGTTCTTCTCACCTACTATCTGTCCCTACGCTATCAGGTTTCATCAGGACTGTCTAGATCCTCTTCCTCTGTGGCCTTAGTAAGGCCACTCTGATAAGGGGAGGTGATAAAAGAGCAGGGAAACAAGTTCATGCCAGAGACTCCACCAGCTCCACATACTAGGTGACCCCATGAAGACTGAGCTGCCAATGAGCTACATCTGAGCAGTGGGTCTAGATCCCCTCCATGCATGGTCCTTGGCTGTTTCATCAGTTTCTGCAGACCCATCTGAGTTCAGGATTTTTTGGCTTTGTTCTCCTTGTGGAGCTTCTGTCCCACCCCAGGTCTTTCTATCTCCCCTTTCTTCCATAAGATTCTCTGCACTCTGCCCAAAATTTGACTATGAGTCTCAGCATCTGCTTCGATATCCTGCTGGATAGAGACTTTCAGAGACTCTCTGTGGAAGGTTCCTGTCCTGTTCCATGTCTTCTCCTGCATCTAATGTCTACCATGTTTGCCCTTCTGAATGAGGATTAATCACCTTCCCTAGGGCCCTCCTTGTTGTTTAGCTTCTTTAAGACTATATATTTACTATCTTTACCCTATGCTATATAGCTAATATTAACTTATAAGTGAGAATTACAATGTTTACCTTTCTGCCCCTGGGTTACTTCACTCAGGATAATCTTTTCTAGTTCCATACATTTTCCTGCAAATTTCATGATATCTTTGTTTTTATCAGATGAACAGCATTCCATTGTGTAAATGCACCAAAATTTCTGTATCCATTCTTAGGTTGAGGGACATCTAGGTTGTTTCAAGATTCTGACTATTATGGATAAAGGAGGGTAACAGGTTTATACCTGTTTATATCTTCCAGAGCTGAGTATTCACATTTGCTTATACTCAGCAATTTGAATATGTAGTACCTTTTGCATTAACTTCTACCCCATGCAGTTTGAAGCTTCTGTGGGGAAAAAAATCGAGTATTACAAACCTATGAACAGAACAACACACTATTAGGAGGTGGTTTATCAACATGTTTACTAGAAAACAGCAACAGTAGGTTCCTTCCGAAGTCATAGGTGGTTTCTTATTTATAGTATCAGGCATGGATTTCCTCCAGGCCTCAAACCAAAGACCAATTGATTAGCAGCATAAAAAGTCTTTCCAGTATTGTCAGTGTGTGTATATATATATATTTGTAGGTCAGTATTGTAGCATTCAAGGTGTCCTGCTTAGAAAGACCATTGGTGTTTTCCTCCCTTCAACAATATGAAAAATAACCAGAAATAAGAATGTTTTCTGGTCAGTATGAGACTGATTGTCTCACAAGTACATAATGTTTTCTTTAACAATAGGGTTATCCATTGAAGGATATTTTATCATGGTCCTTTCCTTCACCTATATTTATATCATACTTTTACAAATATTGATTATGGATAATAGAAAAGGAAATGTTGAGTTATCTTTTTAATAGTTTTAATGTGTTATTTGCTGAAAATGATAATTATCTTTTTTTATTACTTATGTTTCCCAGAATTTACTTCTCTTTGAAAGTAAAAGTTCAGTTGGCATATTTAATATAGGTTTCTTTGCCTTGACAAAGTAAATGCATTCAATTAATATGAGTTAAATGAAAGAAAGAAATATTCCTATGGGTTAATTTTTTTTAATTTTATTTTTCTTATTAGTTACATTTTGTTAATTCTGTATCCCAGCTGTATCTCTCATTCCCTCCCCAATGCCACCCTCCCTCCCTCATCTCCTCCCTGCCCCTTTCCAAGTCCACTGATAGGGGAGGACTTCCTCCCCTTTCATATGACTCCATTTTGTCAGGTATTTTCAGGACTGGCTGCAAAGTCCTCCTCTGTGGCCTAACAGTACTGCTCCTCCCTTGGGAGGTGGGGAGGTCAAAGAGCCAGTCATTGAGTTCCTGTTAGAAATAGTCCTTGTTCCCCTTCCTCTGGGAAACCAATTGATTACTGAGCTATTACGGGTCACATCCAAGCAGACTTTCTAGGTTTTATCCTCTCATGGTCTTTGATTGAGTGTCCATCTCAGAAAAGACCCTGTGCCCAGATATGTTTCGTCCTTGTGGGGCTCCTATGCTTTCCACATCAAACTCCCCTTCATTCATATGATTCCCTGCACTCTGCCGAAGGTTTGGTTATGAGTCTTTGTATCTACTTTGGAACACTGCTAGGTAGAGTCTTTCAGATGCTTTCTGCGGTAGACTCCTGTCATACATTCAATGCATATCCCATCTGTCTTTCTAAATGAGGATAGATCATCCTACCCCGTGTACACTTTCTTGATTATCTTCTTTAGGTGTGTAGATTTCATTATGTTTATCATATCTTTTAGGTCTATATAAGTGAGTATATTCCACATTTGTCTTTCTCCTTCTGGGATATTTCACTCAGAACGATCTTTTCTAGATCCCACCATTTGCTTGCACATTTCATGATTTCCTCTTTCTTTGATTGCTGAGTAGTATTACATTGTGTAAAAATACCACAATTTCTGTATCCATTCCTCCATTGATGAACATCTGGGTTGTTTCCAGGTTCTGGCTATACAAATAAAGCTGCTACAAACATGGTTGAGCAAATGTCCTTATTGTGTACTTGAGCAAATTTTGGGTGTATGCTTAGCAGTGGTATAGCTGGATCTTGAGGAAGCACTATTCCTAATTGTCTGAGAAAATGCCAGATTGACTTCCAAAGTGGTTGTACCAGTTTACATTCCCACCAGCAATGGAGGAGGGTTCCCCTTTCTCCACAACCTCTCCAGCATGTGTTGTCACTTGAGTTTTTCATCTTGGCCTTTCTGATGGGTGTAAGGTGAAATCTCAG
>REGO01000516.1:233567-273501 GCA_010120015.1 Rhombomys opimus
CTTGGATTTCAGTTATGCTGGGGTGTCCAGGGCTACTTGCCCCTGGGTAACTGGGTTCTGGAGATGCCATATTGCTCTGTCTTTTGTTGCTTGAACTTTTAAGCTGGCCTCTCCCCATTGTGCTATCTTAGGTGTTTGGGGTTATTTTTTGGTGGTTCCTGGGGATCCTGTGGTGGGGGGAATCCCCTTTGCAGAAAGCTGCTTTTTCCTGAAGGATGTCTTCTCAGCTTTTTGGGTATAGTCCCTGGATGGCTGGCATTTTTTCAGTAGTTGCTGCTGCTCACCTCAGGGATAGAAACCTGAGTAGTAACTGTGGTCTTTGTTAGTCGAGAGGGTTCTCCTCTCACCCAGGGAAGTCCTGAAGACAGCTGCCCTGTTTCTGTGTTTCTTGCTGTAAATTTAATGATCAGCTGCTGTGACCCAGTTGGACATCTGGCACTCAGCAACTGTTTGTGCCTGTGTCTGGAGTACAGCTCAGTGATGGTGGCTGGGCCCTGCTGGTCTGCTAGACTTTTTCCAGGGAAGGATTGGGTGATTTAAGTCAGTACAGTTTCCTTCCTTCCCTGTGGATTCTCTGGAGACAGGGACTCTCAGTCTCTTTTTTGCCCTGGGGCGCACTGCTCAGTCTCTGCCAGCTGTCTGGCTGCAAAAACTGCCTGAGTCTGCCTTTCCGGCCTTTGGGATTCTTGGCGTCTGCCTAAAATGGGTAATTTTACAGAGACCTTTTCGGGTGGGGGTGTCAGCTGAGTGCTCTGAGATCAGACCAGCCGTTTCCCTCCCTGTGTGTTTGCACTGTACAGAGAAAGTATTTGCTGGTGCCCTGGTGCCCACAGTTCTATCTCAGGTGGCGAATCAGGCGCAAAGGGAGGGCTCTGTGCTGGAGCTTGGGTCCCTGGCTCTGGCTTCGGGCTGGCTCCTGGGGTGCCCGTGGAACCCAAGTCTTTTCCAGGGGGATGTCTGGGTGACCTAAGGTTGGTCCCAATCATTTCCTGCACTGTGAGGTTATCTCTCTTGACTGAAAATTCCAGTCTCTGATAGTGTGTTGCGCACGGTTCAGCCTGGGACCGTGACCAGAGACACTGGCTTTTGGCTCTGGGTTGGGGCTGGGGCTGGTGGCCGGCAGCCAAGCATCTGGTGGAACCCGGATCTCTTCCGAGATACCCACCGTGGGGTATCCTCTCACCTGGGAAACACAATCACTGTGTTTTATGGCCGTGAGTTCTGATTGCTGGTCACTGTGCTGATCCTGCTGTACTGCTGGTCAGAATGAGAGTCCTCCTGGCGCCGCCATCTTGCCCCGCCCTCTTCCTTTATTCTTATGCAGTAAATAAAACTGACTCTGAAAAGTAAATAATAATAAAAGAGAAGAGAACTAAGAGACTGGTATATACCATTATTTTCATTATTTCTTTGTTTTTACTTTATGAAATTTAATGTGATACTTTATTATCAAGTTTGTTTTAGAAATACTGGGTTGAAGAACACTTCATTAATTGGAAAATGAGTCTGTTAAAATCAATGAAGTAAATATAATCTGAGAAATAAAAAAATAAGTAAAATCAATGGTCATTATTAAAAAAACTGCAACCAATCAAAACAGAGTGTTGTGGAGCCCAGTCCAAGTAGATATATCTAAAGCACAAGTCCTGCATGTAAGTCTCAGGTATCATTGTGAAAAAAAGGTAGTGAAAAGACAGTAATTGCCAATGGAAGAGGGGATTTTCTCTGTTAGTGTGTCTACTAGAAATGTCAAAGAAGCTACACTTATTAAAGCAAAAATAGCTGCTGTCTAAACAAGACCTGAGCAAGGATTATACCAGCAGAAATGCTTATGTGGAGAAGAAATCTTCAGGAGGCCTCATCCCTAAGCAGAGAACCATAAGCAACCAATAAGGAATGCTTTGAAGACCATATAAGTTGCTTAATTAATACCAAATAGGCAGCCATGAAAATATATACATTCAAGTCACGTTATACATACTGAGCAGGTAAATAAACTTAATACAGTAAAAGTATATGAGTAATAAAGAAAGGGAACTACAGTTTTGGTGAACAGAGTGTGGGGGATACATAAGCGAGGTCGGGTCAAGGAAAGGTAATGGAGAAAATGCCCTAATTATGCTATAATCTCAACAATTCAAAAAAGAAAACCTCTTAACAAATCAATGAACTCTTTACACTTGAGTTAATTTTCACTTCAGTGGACAAAAGAGATCCCAAAATTAGATATAAACGACACACAAGTTAATGTAGAATTTTATTTGAGCTTATTTTCATCTTTATGAAATTAACATTTATCAAATAATACGTATTAAACGTCCACTGATCATTACCAATAAAATGTAAATACTATGGCCAAATCCATGTTTCTTCTGCTTTGATCAAAAATGGTTGAACTTTACAGTCAACTAGTTGAGCCTTTATTTGAATTAAACATTGAAGTGTGGCTAATTAAGCCATTAACCTTTATATTAAAAATTCTATTTCACACTGTGTTCTACACCAGGGATCAGCAGTAGTTCAGGTGTTGCTTAATTAAATGTAAGGCTAACATGTTTTTTTTTTTTTTTCATATATTCTCTGTTAAGTTCATTCGAAATGACTATAAGACCAGACACTAGTTTAGTACATATTTTACTATTATTTTGTTGTTAAATGAATAATATTTTCACTAACACTTGTAATAATTTGAGAACTCATTCCATTCTACATTACCAATTAAGAAACATAAAATTGAAGTTTTCATATATAAGCACACTTAAGAAAAAGATTCAATGTTTTATATCAATTTTGAAACTTTATTTACTTTTTTTTCAAAATATTGTGATGCATTAAGTAGTAGTCATGATTTTTCAATGATTAATTGCAGATTTATTCAGGTTCTCTTTTTCTCTTTCTCTTATCTAGTCAGTTGATACTGCCTCTCTGTCCCCCACCTACCATAGGTAGGGTAAAACAAGTGACAAATTTAACTGTACAATTAATAAAATGAGTATTTCAACTCCATTTTAAGTCTGTTACTTAAAAATATCATTGTGATCTTACTTAATACTTGCAAATAAATAAGCATGTTTTCATGATATCATCACAAAAAGTCACTTATCAATGAAAAGTAGGTAAATATTATGTGTTCAATGCTTTAAGTTTTGTTTATTTGTTTGTTTGTTTCTTTTTTCTTTATTAATTACACTTTATTCACTTTGTATCCCCCCCCCCGTGGTTTCCTCCCTCCTCCCGTCCCAATCCCTCCCTTCCTCCACCATCTGCATGCATGCCCCTCCTCAAGTCCACTGATAGGAGAGGACTTCCTTTCCTTCCTTCTGATCCTAGTCAATTAGATCTCATCAGGAGTGGCTGCCTTGTCTTCTTCTGTGGCCTGGTAATGCTGCTTCCCCCTCAGGGGGAGGTAATTAAAGAGCAGGCCAATCAGTTCATGTCAGAGACAGTCCCTGTTCCTATTACAATGGAATCCACTTGGATACTGAACTTCCATGGGCTACATCTGTGCAGGGGTCTTAGGTTATCTCCATGCATAGTCCTTGGTTGGAATATCACTCTCAGGAAAGACCTCTGTGCTCAGATTTTTTGGTTCTGTTTCTCTCCTTGTGGAGTTTCTGTCCTCTCTAGATCTTACTCTTTCCCACTTCTTTCCTAAGATTCCCTGCACTCTGCCCAAAGATTGCCCATAAGTCTCAGTATTTACATTGATAGTCTGAAGGGCAGAGCTTTTCAGAGGTCCTCTGTGTCAGGCTCCTGACTTGTTCCCTCTTTTCTCCTTCTTCTGATGTCCAGCCTCTTTGCCTTTCAGGATAGGAATTGAACATTTTAGCAGGAGTCCTCCCTCTTGATTAGTTTAGCAGCCTTATTTGTAATAGCCAGAAGCTGGAAACAACCCAGATGCCCCTCAGTGGAGGAATGGATGTACAAATTGTGGTATATCTACACAATGGAATATTACTCCACAATAAAAAACAAGGAAATCATGAAATTTGCAGGTAAATGGTGGGATCTGGAAAAGATCATCCTGAGTGAGCTATCCCAGAAGCAGAAAGATGCATACAGTATATACTCACTCATATAGACATATAATATAGGATAAACCTAACTTTATTTACTTTTTAATCTTATTAAATTAAACTCAAGAAAATCACTTAAATGGCATTTGCATAAGAGAAAAGTTATAAATTAATTGCATTTTCACTGATATAATAATGTGTCTACATGATATTGCCCTTGTGTTATTACTAAAGGGTAATTTTGTTTTCATATATTTGAAAAATTAAAATATGTGAATAATAGAGTAGCTTGATAAAGCATAAGACTAATAATATTTATTTCTTTTATATGTCTTCCTGTGTAGTTAATTATTTTTTATGTTCCAAATTTTCAGTTGCTTCTTAGTGTTTCTTTTCTCAAATTTCTAGTAGATTGGCAATTTTTACTGTGTTTCTATGATTTACCTAGTGGTTAAAACCTGAAATTATTTAGGATAGTTTATTTCTTTTTTTATGTTTTTTTAATTATTATTTTATTTTTTCTTTCTTTTTTTCATTCTTAACTTTTTTATATTAATTACAGTTTATTAGCTTTGTATCACAGCAGTAGCCCCTCCTTTATTCCCTCCCAATCCCATCCTCCCTGCCTCATCTCTGCCCAAACCCCTTTGCCAAGCCCACTGATAGGGGAGGTCCTCCTCCCATTCCATCTGACCCTACCTTATCAGGTCTCATCAGGACTGGCTGCATTGTCTTTCTATGTAGTCTGATAAGGATGTTCCCTCTTCAGGGGAAGGTAATCAAAAAGCCAGCCACAGAGTTCAGGTCAGAGACAGTTCCTGTTCCCCTTTCTTGGGAACTCACTTGGATACTGAGCTGCCATTGGTTACATCTGAACAAGGGTTCTAGGTTATATCCATACATGGTCCTTGATTGGAGTATCAATCTCCCTGTGCCCAGATATTTTGGTTCTGTTGCTCTCCTTATAGAGCACCTGTCATTTATTCAACCATGTTCATAGCAGCTTTATTAATAATAGCCAGAAACTGGAAACAACACCAATGTCCCTCAACAGAGGAATGGATACAGAAATTGTGGTACAATCACACAATGGAATACTACTCAGCAATTAAAAACAAGGAAATCATGAAATTTTCAGGCAAATGGTGGGATCTAGAAAAGATCACCCTGAGTGAGGTATCCCAGAAGTAGGAAGACACACACAATATATAACTACTTATAAGTAGATACTAGATATATAATATAGAATAAATCTACAAAAATTTGTACACCTAAAGAAGGTGAGCTAGAAGGAGGACTGTGGGTAAGACAATAAATCCTCATTCAGAAAGACAAATGGGATAGACATTGGAAGAAGGAGAAAACAGGAAACAAGATGGGAGCCTACCACAGAGGACAGATGAAAGACCCTGCCCAGCAGTGTATCAAAGCAGATGCTGTGACTCATAACCAAATTTTGGGTAGAGTTCAGGGAATCATATGAAAGATGTAGGAGATAGTAAGAAATGAAATAGTTTATTTCATTGGGCAATTTACTCTTTTACATTTGTAATAACATGTTGGAACAAATAGCATAATTTCAGGATAAAAAAAAGCATTTTTGTAGTCCTAGAACTCAGGAAGCTGAGGCCAGCTTCAAACCAGCTTGAGCTACAACCATTAAACCATTATGCTAACTCTCTCTTTCTCTTTCTCTGTCTCTCTGTCTCTCTTTTTCTCTCTCTCTGCCTTCCACTCTCTCTTTCTCTGTATAGCCCTCAGTGTGTGTATGTGTGTATAAATAATATGAATTATTTCTGTATGTTTAGGCATTTCAGCATACATTAATTATAAAGCAGATTACATATTGTGTTTACGAGATGGAGAAAATTAGAGCATGAAATTTATGAAAATCTTTTTTTTTAACTATACAATTTACAGATACTGTATTTACTGTTAAAAACAGACATACAAGTGTCATTTTATAAAATTTAAAAATACATATAATATGCAAGGATGATCATTTTAATGAACAAAACTTTCATTTTTTTTTTTTTTTATGTACCTGTGGGTAAATTTTTAGCATGATATGAACAGAGTGAGCAAAGAATGAAACAGAATTTTGAACACCCTAATCATACTTGGGATGAAATGTGAAATTCTTCAATGCAACATTGAAACAATTCTCAAGATATAAAGTTAAAACACAAACATTGGCAAAAGAGACAAAGAATTAATATCATTAAAAGGCAAATATAAGTACTGATTTCCAATTCTTCATGATTCCTAACATTCCCATTGAAAATTTCATTTATGAAGAGCTAAAAGAGCTCAACCTGAGTTAACAGTGAGGATTATGTTTCATAATGAGATCTGTTTTGCATGCCACACATTTATCAGTGATCCTGTATGTATGCAGAAACGTCATAGGCAACTCAAAACGCACTGTTGAGTCCATGTCGTTGAGACACAAGCCTCCAGGTACCATCATTCCTACAAGTAATAGAAATGGCATTTTAAAGGAATCAAAATTCTGTGATAAATGATAGTGAGATTCCTGCAAGGTACGAGAGCAGTTGTGAAATATATTAGAAAACAGAGAAGATAATCGATTTCATTGTCGCCAGCTGAGGCAATGGCGCTGATTTCCTTAGTTCAATTCAAAATCTCCACTGGAAGATGACAATGTATTTGTCTCATGGCGAACAAGATGATTCTCTGTTGATTACAGCAGGTGTTTCCTCAATTACTCCAGCTGTGGTGATATGACAAAGGTTATGCAATAAGCAAAGCAGGAAAAGATCAATGATGTGCCAGCATGGTCTGCCAAATACTTTGTTTTCTATTGAGGTTTCAAAGCACAGCAAGGCTGTATATGTTATGTTTAAATACAATGAAAGTATATTATCATTTAACATTGTTATACAAAGTTTGAATTGAATTTAGTAAAAACACACACACATATTCCTCTGAGAACATCGTTCAGATATAAAGACATTTTATCAACATTAGTAGACTTTCTAGTATTTTGTAAAGTTCCTGCTTAAATTTTATGTGCCTCAAGTATATTATCAATCCCAAGCTAAGGTTTGGAGAAAATCATAGAAGCGGAGACAGAAAAATTAAGAGCCCAAGGTCCAGTGTGCTTGATGTTAAACAGAATATTGTGTATAAGAAAGGAAAGTTTTAACTATGAGATCTCAAAAATAGGTTACCTAAGGAAACATCGCCAGTTGAGAAGCCAACACAGGCTCTCACCCCAGGATAAAGAACTGTAGGCCATCAAGGTCTGTCGAGAGAAGACTGGGTTTTCTACAAGGATGAGGTCTCTGTTGTTATCCAGTATCATGTGGTCAGCCCTAAACACGTGCAAACTAGGAACACTAAACGTAGTGTCCATTCATACAGATGGATGCATGTTGGTGTAGATCTTTAAAATTCTTTTATTTGCTTTCGTATATCTCTTTCTCCCACCTAAATCCCTTCCAACACCTCAAAACCAGGTAGGAAAGAGAAAAGATTAGTGAGAGAGGGACCAAAGTTCTCTTAGCTGCTTCCTACTAGTTAGGGCCCTCAGGTTCCGTGAATCAAGTCCAATCCTCCTTTCAGAAGATCTCCAACTTCCTGTCTCACTGCACCAACAGCAACCAGGAGTCACAGGTGGAGGGGGGGCAACAGATTTTTTTTTCCCTTGGGAACCACTACACATTCTTTGGGCTTTAACATTTATTCTCTCTCCAGAGTCCTAAGATTTAAACTATCTGCTGCTGTGGACTATCTGAATCAGTCCCACATCCTACACATAGGATTAAAACAGAAACATATATCCACAACACACATGCACACACACACACATACGCACACAAACACACACATACATACACACACATTCACAACATACAGTCTATGAAGATATAGCAATAGTAAACGAAAATGTCACAAATTTGAGAGGGAGTATGAGGCTCACAACTGAGACAACATAACTGTGTTTGTGATGGAATTTTAAGGAATATGTAACAGAATCAGGAAGACCCTCATTTGGCTTGGGCAGTATCTTCTAGTAGCAGCCAATATGCACAGAAACTCCAGGAAAAAGCAGTGCTGCTTATTGTTCAGCCTTCCCTTCTTGCTGGGGAGTACATCCACCTTGTCATGACTTGTTGCTGCTGCTACATATGGAGCTGCTTCTGCCCCCCATCACTAAGACCAGAATCCAGGTCTTCTGTCTTCCAACTTGAACTTAGAACAGAGCTTCTCCAGATGTCCTCCCAGCATTTAGCGTGATATTTGGACTGCTGAGCTACTCATCCTTATGCACCGAGTAGTTTCCAGGTGATCAGACACTTAACCCTTCTGGCAATGGCTGATGGACTACCTGCCCTGTACTGTATAATCCAATCAGTTAAATCTCCTTTTTACCATAACAGAACCAAAATATCTGGGCCTGGGTGTCTTTTCTGAGACTGGTACACCAACCCAGGAACATGCATGGACATAACCTAGAACCCCTGCACAGATGTAGCCCATGGCACCTCAGTAGCCAAGTGGGTTTTCTAATAAAAGGAACAGGGACTGTCACTGATATGATCTCAGTGGCAGTCTCTTTGACCACCTCCCCTGAGAGGGGGTACAACCTTGTCAGGCCGCAGAGGAGGACATTGCACCTACTCGTGATGTGACCTGATAGGCTAGGGTCAGAGGGAAGGGGAGGAGGACCTCCTCTATCATTGGACTTGGAGTGGGGCATGGGAGGAGTTGAGGAAGGAAGGGTGGGATTGGGAGGGAATGAGGGAGGGGGGTACAGCTAGGATACGAAGTGAATAAACTCTAATTAATAAAAATATTCTTTGTGGAGTAATACTCCATTGTGTAGATATGCCACAATTTCTGCATCCATTCTTCAGTTGAGGGGCACCTGGGCTGTTTCCAGCTTCTGGCTATTACAAATAAGGCTGCTACAAACATAGTTGAGCAAGTGTCTTTATTGTCTATCTGAGCCCCTTTTGGATGTATGCCTACGAGTGGTATGGCTAGATCTTGAGGAAGCGCTATTCATAGTTGTCTGAGAAAGCGCCAGATTGATTTCCAGAGTGGTTGTACAAGTTTGCATTCCCACCAGCAGTGGAGGAGGGTTCCCCTTTCTCCACAACCTCTCCAGCATGCATTGTCACTTGAGTTTTTCATCTGGGCCATTCTGATGGGTGTAAGGTGATATCTCAGGGCTGTTTTGATTTGCCTTTCCCTAATGGCTAATGACATTGAACATTCCTTTAAGTGTTTCTCTGCCATTCGATATTCCTCTACACAGAATTCTCTGTTTAGCTCTGTTCCCCATTTTTTAATTGGATTACTTGGTTTGCTGCTTTTCAGCTTCTTTAGTTCTTTATATATACCAGATATTAGCCCTCTGCAAGGAAAAATAAGGAAATCATGAAATTTGCAGGTAAATGGTGGGATCTGGAAAGGATCATCCTGAGTGAGCTGTCCCAGAAGCAGAAAGACACACACGGTATATACTCACTCATATAGACATATAACATAGGATAAACCTACTAAAACCTGTACATCTAAAGAAACTAATCAAGAGAGAGGACCCTGACTAAAATGCCCAATCCCCATCCCGAAAGGCAAAGAGGATGGACATCAGAAGAAGCAGAAAACAGGAAACAACCTCAGAACCTGCCACAGAGGGCCTCTGAAAGGCTCTATCTACCCGGCAGACTATCAAAGCAGACGCTAAGACTTATGGCCAACTGTTGGACAACGTGCCAGGAATCTTATGTAAGAAGTAGGAAATAGTAAGAGCAGGAGAGGACAGGAACCCCACAAGGAGAGCAATAGAACCAGAAAATTTGAACACAGGGGTCTTCCCAGAGACTCATACTCCAACCAAGTACCAGGTATGGAGATAACCTAGAACCCTTGCACAGATGTAGTCCAAGTGGCAGCTTAGTGTCCAAGTGGGTTGCATAGTAATGGGAAGAGGGACCGCCTCTGACATAATCTGATTGTCCTGCTCTTTGATCACCTCCCCCTGAAGGGGGGAGCAGCCTTACCAGGCCACAGAAGATGACAATCCAGCCACTCCTGATGAGATTTGATAGACCAAGATCAGAAGGAAGGAGAGGAGGACCTCCCCTATCAGAGGACGTAGGGAGGGGCATGCTTGAAGAAGGGGGAGGGTGGATGGGACCAGGAGGGGAGGAGAGAGGGCCTCATGGGGGGATACAAAGTGAATAAACTGTACTTAATAAAAAATTAATAAATTTAAAAAAGAAAAAAAATTAAAATATACAACATTCTTTTAGTTTTGGTTCCTTAGAGAAGCCTGATTGATACTTATTCCTAGACTATGAACCCATAAATATTTTGACCTAAATCTTTTTTCTTTTATTGTTGTGTTATTTCAAGCATAACTTTGAGATTTCTCTGTTTGACAGTTTATCATCTGAGTTCAGGCAGATTTTGGAAAATGTCAGGTCTCCTGTTACTTTCTTTGGTTTGAACTCAGACTTTTATGGATTTTTCTAAGCCTAAGGCAGTGTTAAAATCTTTTGACAACACAGGCTATCATTTTAATATTTTTGAGATACATGCATACAAACAAACACACAATAATGTTGATGCCATTAAATCAATGATTTATAGCCTTTGTAAAAGTTTTTGCAGTATCTTAGCCCAGAACATCAACATTATCACTAGAATGATGCTGACATCATTATCTTAAAGGAGACAAATACTATTTTTTGTGTGTTTTCTATTCTTTGGGAGAGTTATGAAGAGTTGAAAAAAATTTTTTGGATGGTTCACACTCATCCACGAAGCTTTGAAAAAAACAAAAGTTTTATTAATTATTGTAGTTATATTGTTTACACTAAAGTAATTGTGTTTTATAGTTCCTATATTTCATTTGCTAAGGAGTAATTTTACCAATGTTGGAAATTTTATATAAAACAAAAACTATAATATGCTGAAGTTGTAGAAATTGAAGTTTCATTTTATTGATATAGTATGTTGTGTCTACAGTAACTTCTTTTGAAATCTCGAAGTTTTATTTCTGATAACTGTGTTACTGATCAGCCATATTAATGATAATAGGGGATTTGTTTAATTTTCTTTGGTATTTTATGCATATTGATTGTAGTTAATATAATGTATTTGACAAATAAATTAATTTTGCATGTAATTTAATGATTTGATTTTATATTTTTTCCTGAATTTCAGAAATTAGTGTTTTATTTCATGGTTTCTCCTTAGTGATTGAATGGATTTGCTTGATTTCATGATAACCACTCATGCATCACTGTTAGAATATGGCTTGATGTTAGCGGGAAAGAGTGGAAAGAAGTTGTTACACACTTAAAACATATTTAGAAAGGGTCTGATAATTTCTTGGTTTCAGTTTTGTAGGTCTCAGAATAATTTGATTCACTCCTTTTGCAATGGCTTTTCTATGCCCTGGAGCTTACAACTGTCTTACTAGTGGATTTTGTGTCTTCAGGTCTGAAAACTGAGTAAAATTATCTCTATCAGGCAAGCCTTTCTGTGGCTGCTTTTCTGGGTGGCATGTACTTTAATCAACTAGTTTTTATTTGAAGTTCAATGAAGTCTTTTCTCCACATAATATTGCCAACAATATCTCCTATGTGCTATTATATGCTTACTTCTCTGTTAGAGTATTTTTTTCATTTTTTTAACTTTTATTAATTACACTTTATTCATTTTGTATCCCCCCATAAGCTCCTCCCTCCTCCCCTCCCCGTCCCACCCTCCCCCCCCAGCCCTTTCT
This sequence comes from Rhombomys opimus, assembly GCA_010120015.1. Lineage (NCBI taxonomy): Eukaryota > Metazoa > Chordata > Mammalia > Rodentia > Muridae > Rhombomys > Rhombomys opimus. Next base: position 245,352 of record REGO01000516.1, read on the forward strand.
GCATGCATGCACCTCCCCAAGTCCACTGATAGGGGACATCCTCCTCTCCTTCTTTCTGATCTTAGTTTATCAGTTCTCTTTTTTTAAAGTTATGGCTTCATATTTAGTTGCATAATTGAGATAACTTCCACTTCCCTAACATGAGCATTCTCCAAATTGTTAGCACCTTATTAGTTCCTTGTGATAAGTCTTTCAAAGGACAAATTCTATTACTTTGGAAAAATACAACTTATCATTTGGTTTTTAACCCATTTGAGGTCTAACATTATTTATTTATTTATTTCATGTACATGGTGTGTGTGTGTGTGTGTCTGTATGTTGTACATATGCACTAACAGTAGTGTGAGTGTAGAGTTAGAATGTTATTTTCTTCTTTCAGTGGGTGGTGCCCAGAGATTGAATTCAGGTTGTCAGGCTTGGTTTGCCTTAGCTCTCTTATCTGCTGAGATATCTCAATAACACTATGTTTATTTCTCTTTTCATTATTTCAAATTTAGTCTCAATTCTAGATTTTTTTCTCATAATTTATGTAAGTACTGGAATTTTAATTCAGAAACATGGATGTTCTGTCAAGGGATCATTTCCAAAGACCATCTATGTCTATGTGATTTATCTGGAATGCAAACACACTCTGGATTATGTTGTGATTTGGGTGGAATACAGACATACCCTTAATACACAAACCTTTAATCTTAAACAGTGAAGGTAAGGTTAGTTTATAGAAGAAAGCAACCATGTTTGAAAGTGATGTCTAAATGAGGGACAGACAAAGGGACCAGTCAGAGAACATTTTGAGAGAATGAATCAGAGATAGAATATGACAACTAGAACAGATATGAAAGAGAAGCTACTCAAGAGCAGTACAGGCAGAAAGAATGGTGGTTTTGAAGTTTGTTGTTGTTCTGAGAGGTGATTACTGGGATAGTTTTATAGACATGAATTGAAGAGAGAACTAGCTAGACACAGCTGAAAACAAAACAAATCAGAGAATAAGAAGGTGCCAGAGGAATGATACATTTTATAAAATCTGCGAACAGAGGTCTTTTCCGAGACTGTTACTCCAGTCAAGGACCATTCATGGATATAAACTAGAACCCCTGCACAGATATAGCCATGGCAGCTCACTGTCCATGTGGGTTCCATAGTAATGGAAACAGGGACTGTCTCTGACATGACCTGCTTGGCCTGTTCTTTAATCACCTTGCTCTGAGGGGAGAGCAGCCTTACCAGGACACAGAGGAAGACAATGCAGCCACTCCTGATGAGACCTGATAGACTAGGATCAGAAGGAAGAGGAGGAAGACCTCCCCATCAGTAGATTGGGGTAGGGGCATGGATGAAGAAGGGGGAGGGAGGGTGGGATTAGGATGGGAAGAGGGAGAGAGCTACAGGGGGAATACAATGTGAATAAATTGAAATTAATAAAAAGTAAAATAATAAAAGAATGTATAGTTTGAGGCCAGTTAGAACAACTCGGTCAGAATCTAAGAGAAGCCAATTTGAAACAGTCAGCTTGGAGAAAAGTTTGGACTAGAACAGCTGAGTTAAACCAACCAGCAAGAGTTACAGAAAATCTAGAAAAGCTTGGGAATGGCTCTCATTTCGTCCCATCATCTGAGGAAATAAAAACAATATTTATAAACTTATTCTATACTTCATCATTCAATACTTTGATGGGAATTTATTTGTGTAGGATGTAAGCTTATATTGCTATTTTTCTATCTATAGAATCATCTTTCTCTGTTGGAATGCTTTAGATTCTTCCTCAAAAAATATGTTATTTTTGCCGATTTCTGGGTTTATACCTCTATTTTATTGTTTTATAAACATGGGTTTTCAAAAAACTTCATTGTATCTTTACTAGCATATCAGCAATAAAATATTCAAATTGCCTAGAAATCAACGTAATTCTTTTAATTCTTTTTACTTTCTTTTGCACTTTCATGTGACTTTTAATGTTAGCTTGAGTATGAGTGAAGGAGGCATTCTAATAGGAATTGCATATCTAAATGTGATTAGATTTAGTAATTTCACTATCTTTAAGATATCTGTAAATATGTATAGGATAAACATACTAAAATATGTATACCTAAAGAAGCTAAGCAAGAAGGAGAACCCTGGATAAAATGATAAATCTTCACTCAGAAAGACAAACAGCATGGACATTAGAAGAAGGAGAAAAGAAGAAACAGGACAGGAGCTTACCACAGAGGGCATCTAAAAGACTCTACCTAGCAGTGTATCAAAGCAGATGCTAAGACTCATAGCCAAACTTTAGACAGAGTCCAGGGAATTTTATGAAAGAAGGGGGAGATCCTAAGACCTGGGGAGGACAGGAGCTTCACAAGGAGAGCTACAGAACCAAAAAATCTGGGCACAGGGCACTTTTCTGAGATTGTTACTCCAATCAAGAACCATTCATGGATATAACTTAGAACCCCTGCTCAGATGTAGTCCAGGACAACTCTGTGTCCAAGTGGGTTCTCTAGTAATGGGAACAGGGACTGTCTCTGATACGAATTCGGTGGCTGGCTCTTTGATCACCACCCCCTGAGGGTGAATCAGCCTTGCCAGGCCACAGAGGAGGACAATGCAGCCAGTGCTGATGAAACCTGATAAGCTAGGGTCAGATGGAAGGGGAGGAAGAGCAACCCTATCAGTGGACTTGGAAAGGTGCATGGAAAGAGATGAGGGAGGGATGGTGGGATTGAGAGGGAATGAGGGAGAGGGCTGCAGGTGAGATACAAAATGAATAAACTGTAATTAATATGAAAAATAAAAATTTAATAAAAAAGAAAAAAACAAAAGAAAACAAAAAAGAGATCTGTAAAAACAATTCTCAAATTTTGTGGCATATAGGCTATAGGCTTTTGTATTACTACCTAATGATTGTATTTCCTCACTGTCTGTAGTTATGACCCCCCTTTTCATTTCTGATTTTGCTGATTTGGATAGTTTCTCTCTGCCTTTTAGTTAGTTTGGCTAAGGGATTGTCTATCTTGTTGATTTTCTCAAAGAACCAGCTCTTGGTTTCATTGATACTTTGAATAGTTTAATTTGTTTCTAATTTATTGATTTCAGCCCTGAATTTGATTATTTCCAGCCATCTGCTCCTCTTGGGTGTATCTGCTTCTTCTTCTTTTTCTGCCCCTAGGGCTTTCAGGTGGGCATTAAGTTGCTTGTATGAGATGTCACAAATTTCTTCTCAAAGGCACTTAGTGCTATGAATTTTCCTCTGAGTACTGCTTTCACTGTGTCCCATAAATTTAGGTATGTTGTACCTTCATTTTCATTGAATTCCAGGAAGTCTTTAATTTCCTTCTTTATTTGTTCCTTAATCCAGCTGTCATTGAGTAGCAAGTTTTTCAGTTTCCATGTGCGTGTAGGCTATTTCTGTTCTTGTTGGGGCCTCGCTTTATTCCATGTGATCAGATAGGATACAAGGGATTATTTCAATCTTCTTATATCTGTTGAGGCTTGCTTTGTAACCAAATGTATGGTCTATTTTGTAGCAGCTTTATTCGTAATAGCCAGAACCTGGAAACAACCCAAAAGCCCCTCAATGGAGGAATGGATACAGAAATTGTGGTACTTTTACACAATGGGATACTACTCAGCAATTAAAAACAAGGAAATCATGAAATTTGAAGACAAATGGTGGGATCTAAAAAAGATCATCCTGAGTGAGGTATCCAAGGAACAGAAAGACACACACACTATGTACTCACTTATAAGTGGGTACTAGACCTATAAGATAGGATAAACATACTAAAATCTGTACACCTAAAGAAGATAAACAAGAAAGAGGGGTAAGATTATCAATCTTCACTTAGAAAGGCAAACGAGATGGGCATTGGAAGTAGGAGAAAACAAGTAACAGGACAGGAGCCTACCACAGAGGGCCTCTGAAAGACTCTACCTAGCCGTGTATCAAAGTAGATGCTGAGACTCATAGCCAACCCTTCGGCAGAGTGCAGGGAATCCTATGAAAGAAGGAGGATTAGTATGACCTGAAGAGGACAGGATCTTCACAAGGACAAAATATATCAGGTTACAGGGGACTTTTATAAGACTGTTTCTACAACCAAGGACCATGTATGGACATAACCTAGAACCCCTGCTCACACGTAGCCCATGGTAGCTCAGTATCCAAGTGGGTACCCTAGTAAGGGGAACAGGGACTATTTCTGATTTGAACTCAATGGCTTACTCTTTGACCTTGCCCCCTTCCCTCCAGGAAGGAGCAGCCTTGGTAGGCCACAGAGGAGGACACTGCAGCCAGTCCTTAATATATTTGATAAGCTAGGGTAGGATGGAAGGGGAGAAGGATGTCCCCTATCAGTGGACTTGGAAAGGGGGCAGGAGGAGATGAGGGAGGGTGGGATTGGGAGGGAATGAAGGAGGAAGGTATGGCTGGGATACAAAGTAAATAACCTGTGATTATTGGATCAATGGATCTGCATAGAAGGAGAAGGTATGGCTGGGATACAAAGTAAATTACCTATGATTATTGGATCAATGGAACTGCATAGAAGACCCAGAAATAAACCCACACACCTATGAATACTCGATTTTTGACAAAGAAGCCAAATCCATTCAATGGAAAAAAGACAGCATCTTCAACAAATGGTGCTGGACCAACTGGATGTCTACATGCAGAAAAATGAAAATAGATCCATATTTATCACCCTGCACAAAACTAAAGTCCAAGTGGATCAAAGACCTCAACATAAAACCAGATACTCTAAAGCTGTTAGAAGAAAAAGTGGGGAACAGCCTAGAACTCATTGGTACAGGAGACAACTTCCTGAACAGAACACCAACAGCACAGAGCAACAATCAATAAATGGGACCTCATGAAACTGAAAAGCTTCTGTAAAGCAAAGGACACCATCATCAAAACAAAACGTCTTCCTACAGACTGGGAAAGAATCTTCACTAACCCTTTATCTGACAGAGGACTAATATCCAGTATATACAGAGAACTAAAGAAGCTGAAAAGCAGCAAACCAAGTAATCCAATTAAAAAATGGGGAAGAGAGCTAAACAGAGAATTCTCGACAGAGGAATATGGAATGGCAGAGAAACACTTAAAGAAATGCTCATCCTCATTAGCCATCAGGGAAATGCAAATCAAAACAACTCTGAGATATCACCTTACACCCATCAGAATGGCCAAGATGAAAAACTCAAGTGACAACACATGCTGGAGAGGTTGTGGAGAAAGGGGAACCCTCCTCCACTGCTGGTGGGAATGTAAACTGGTACAACCACTCTGGAAAGCTATCTGGCGCTTTCTAAGACAATTAGGAATAGTGCTTCCTCAAGTCCCAGCTATACCACTACTAGGTATATACCCAAAGCTTGCTCAAGTACACAAAAGGGATACTTGCTCAACCATGTTTATAGCAGCTTTATTTGTAATAGCCAGAACCTGGAAACAACCCAGATGTCCATCAACGGAAGAATGGGTACAGAAATTATGGTATTTCTACACAATGCAATACTACTCAGCAATCAAAAAGGAGGAAATCATGAAATTTGCAGGCAAATGGTGGGATCTAGAAAACATCATTCTGAGTGAAATATCCCAGAAGGAGAAAGACAAACACGGTATATACTCACTTATATAGACTTATAAGATATGATAAACATAATGAAATCTATACACCTAAAAAAAATAATCAAGAGAATGGACATGGGGTAAGATGATCAATCCTCGTTTAGAAAGTCAGATGGGATGTGCATTGAACGCATGACAGGAGTCTACTGAGTGCATCTGAAAGCCTCTAACTAGCAGTGTTTTCAAAGCAAAGACTCATGACCAAACCTTTGGCAGAGTACAGGGAATCATAAGAAAGAAGGGGAGTTAGTCTGATGGGGAAAGGATAGGAGCTCCACAAAGACCAAATATATATGGGCACAGGGTTTTTTCTGAGACTGACATTCAACCAAGGACCATGTATGGATATAACCTAGAACCTCCGCTCAGATGTAGCCTGTGGTAGCTCAGTAACCAATTGGTTTCCCAAAGTGAGGGGAACAAGGACTATTTCTAACAGGAACTCAATGAAGATACCTGATAAAACAGGATCAGATGAATGGGGGTGGTCCCCCCCTATCAGTGGACTTGGAAAGGGGCACAGTGATGATGAGGGAGGGAGGGAGGGACTGGGAGGGAATGAGGGTTCGGGGCACGGCTGGAATACAGAATTAATAAAATGTAACTGATAAAAATAAAAAAATAAAAATTAAAAAAAATAAAAAAATTATTAACATAAATAAATAAATAAATAAAGCAATTCCCTACTTGACTTTACTTTTCCTAACATTATGCATAAACATTTTCTAACATTATGCATAAATTTATTCATATGATGTGTTTGATTTATACATCAAAATTGTCATTTTTATACTACTAAATTTTATTGCTTTTGTTTAAAATTTCATTATTTTAGAACTTTATCTATGAACACTATGGTGAATATTCTTGATTGTCAACTTGACTGTATCTGGACTTAAATAAAACCCAAAAATGGTGAGCACAGCTGCAAGGGATTTTTTGCTTAATTAGAAGTAGGAAAACATACCTTTAATCCAAATGTGTAATTCAGATTTAATCTGGGCCACGACTGCTGTTGGAAGCCTATATAAGGACATATATAAAGCATTTTCTCTTGCCTGCTTGCTCTCACATTGCCATCAAGGCCATTCCTTTGTCACCTTTAGAGCCTACCTCTTTTGTAATACAGCATACACCAAAGACTACCAGCCTTATGGACTATGTAACTACTGGATTCGTGAAAATTGTGTTCATATCCAGCCACTTTGTCAATAGCTGTACCATAGCCTGTAGGATTACATTTTTCACCAAACTTATTTTATCTAGGGTAAATGTATGGAAGCCACCCATTTTTTTTTATATAAAGGTGGCTGTGGTCATGGAACACTGACAATGAGAAGTACTGTATTTATATCATTTCCACCCATCCTCCACCATCTAACTATTCACAGGAGCCCAACATTTTCTGTAATTCATGACCACTTACTTAAAAATAAAGAACTTTTTACAGTAGTGTGTGTGCACATGTGTGTGTATGTGTGTGTGTGTGTGTGTGTGTGTGTGTGTGTAAGAGACAGAGACAGAGACAGAGAGAGAGAAAGAGAGAGAGAAACTGTCTTATCTCTAGGATAAGTTGTGTTTAGGACTTATGTCTTTATATTGGTAAACTGTCAGAAACTTCATACCCATAGATAAATTATTTTTCCCTCTCAGCAGACACTTCTTTCCTGTAGCTCCTTTAGTGGGATCTTGTCAAATTCCCTGTGTCCTCATTGGCATGATAACTGGTGTCATCATTATTCAGGTTTTTTTCCGGCTACCATACTGTTGAAATTCCATGACTTCAGATTCCCTCTCCTGTCTCTAAAGCACTATCTAAGAGAAGGTGACTTGGTCCTCTGTGTTTTTTAATATTTCTGGTCCATCTTTTCTAATGTTACTTTGTTTACCAATCCTTGTGGGACACCACACAGTCACTTTTCTGTGCATCTTGACAGGTTGTGTATCTATGTAATTGTCCTCCATCAGTTGAAACATTCTTATATTTTCCAAGCTATTGATAATATGGCACCCCTCCTCTTGCAATTTTGGTAAGATGCAGGGAGTAGAGATCATTACAGTCAGGATTAGGTTATGTATTTAAACTACAGCTAAATCATAGAGTTTAAATCTGGTAGATTAAATATAATTTTGGCATTTTCAATATTACTAAATTATTCAATATTATTAAAAATAATCCTTTAGTGAGTTGAGCATCATTGTCCTCTCAATCTGGACATATATGAGGAAACTGAAGTGATATAGGAAATGTTTCAACACAGGGCACCTGATTACACTCATCAAAAAATGGAGCCCCCTTTGCCTTAAGGTTGGAAGGATGATAAACACTGATGTCCTACATTTCTCAGTGTTAATCAATAACATTAGATTAGGAGGTGAAGAGAGAGGGAGCTCTATCCTGTTAGTCTCACTTTATTCAGTTGGAGTACGGCTATTAACTAACAGAGCTCAAGATGAATGAGAAGGTCTGGGTTAGAGTTTAAATAGCATAAACTTCGGCATAGTTAAAGAATTTTAGTAATCTTTCATAAATTGGGTTTTTAATAATGGGTTTTAAGTTCTTATACTATTTACAGAAATATCATTTTTTCCATTTTTAAATTAGCAGACAAAATGATATATACTTACCATGCATAGCATGATATGAATTAAATGTGTATATGCATAGTCACACATATTAAGAGATTGATTAAACCTAGCTGTCAACATACAAATTATCTCAACTAATTTTAATATTTTTTCTGGTAAAAGGATCCAATATCCACTTTCTGACCAGACTGGAAGAATGCAGGGTTTTGTTTTTGCTTTTGCTTTGTTGTGTTTAACATTTTACACCAGCTTCAATTTTTGTTTGTTTGTATGTTTGTGGGGGGACGTACCTTAGTGCAACCTCTCAGGTTGCTGGCTAGTCAATGACCAAAGCTAAACTAGGAAATCATTAACATTAAAAAGGCCAAAGGTTATTTTTCAAAAGAAATATACCAATAAAATAGAATAGTGAACATAATGGAAAGCTTATTCTTATCTTTCTTAATCTTAGCTCACACTTAACTTTTATGTTCTGCCTTATCTTTTCATAATGAAACCTATAGAAGTAAGTGTATGTATATTAATAAACTTCTTTTTAAAGTCTAATAAATAAACAAACACATAAAGCATTAACCTAAGCAACATTAATGAACTATCTGTGAACCGATTCATGACCTAAATGTTACCATTACTGACCTACGTACAGACTTTTCTATGATGAGTATGCTTTTATATTCAGTACTTCAAATATATATGTACATATTGAAAAGAGAGTATGTGGGCTAAGGAAATATTTTAATAATTAAGAGGACATGATGACAATGCAGCCACTCCTGATGTGATCTGATAGACTGAGATCAGAAGGAAGGAGAGGAGGACCTCCCCTATCAGTGGACTTGGGGAGGGGCATGCGTGAAGAAGGGGAAGGGAGGGTGGGATCAGAAGAAGAGGAGAGAGGGGCTTATGGGGGATACAAAGGGAATAAAGTGTAATTAATAACAAAATAAATAATAAATAAATAAATAAATAAATAAATAGGACATGATGATCTTGCAGAGGACCTGAGTTTAGTTTCTATCTACCCTAGATAGCTCTCCACTATTTATAATTCCACTTTCAGGCATCTAACACCCTATTCTGGCTTCAATGAGTACCACACATTGCCTAGGTGCCAGAAATACATGTAGAAAAAAACATACATACCCATGAAATAAAAATAAGAATATCCTTGCTTTTGTAAAATATACTTCCTATGGTCAGAACTAACACATTAAAAAATTGTGTTTGAAAAAGAAGCATTAATGTTAGCAACAATTACTTATTGTTCTAAAAAGAACACATAGGTGACACTGTACAGACTGAGCAGTTTTACCCATGTCCTAGAATTTACCCCAGAATATCATCAAGTACAGTACATTGAGTCTCTTGCTTACAATCGTCTGTATGAACAGCTTTGTTCATCTGAGTCTCATGATACATCAATATTTCTCACCTACAGAAATGTGATGGAATTTTCTTTCATCTGAATACTAGTATCTTTCTAACAGTGTACAGAGAGATTATTTATTTATTTATTTGTTTGTTTATTTATTTATTTTGCTGTCACAGTGTTGTAATAGCATATAGTCACATAGGGAAAGGTAAATCAAAATCTTTCCAAGTATTCTTCCCAATATGTGTCGAAGAAAAATAAACTTTGTTTTTGACCTACATTTTCCTCCTCTAAGTTGTGTAATGTTATCGTATTTTAAAAACACATATATAATAATTGAGTTTTAATATGTATATAAACCATTACTAGAAGCTTAAAGATAAAAACAAATGGAAAAACAAACAAATCACATATAAGAAAAATTTCAAAGTTTAGTTTAACAGTGTTAATTGTGTTCATGTTTGATAGATTCTACTATCATTTAGAAACAACAAATATGCAGGCACAATTTTGTACATAATTTTATCTCATCAAAGGATTAAAGAGATATCCCATGGGAAGCAAGGTTTACTGGATGTATTCTTTTTAGTTATTTTATTTTAAAAACAAAATAATTGAGAATAGTTCTTTCAAGGTCTGTTAAGGATTGTGTTGCTATTTTGATAGGAATTGCATTGAATCTGTAGATTGCTTTTGGAAGGATGGCCATTTTCAGTGTTAACCCTTCCAATCCATGAGCACTGGATATCTTTCCATCTTCTGATATCTTTCAATTTCTTTCATCAGAGACTTGAAGTTTTTTGTGTTTGTTTGTTTGTTTTTCAAACAGGTCTTTTACTTGCTTGGTTAGAGTCACACCAAGGTACTTTATGTTATTAGTGGCTATTGTGAGGGTTATAGATTCCCTAAATTCTTTCTCAGCCTGTTTGTCTTTTGTATACAGGAGAGCTTCTGATTATTTTTTTAGTTAATATTGTATCCAGCCACTTTGCTGTAAATGTTTATAAGATGAAGGAGTTCTCTGGCAGAATATTGGGGGCTGCTCATGTATACTATCATATCATCTGCAAATAGTGATATTTTGACATCTTCTTTCCAAGTTGTATCATCTTGATCTCATTTAGTTGTCTTATTGTTCTAGCTAGGATTTCAAGAACTATGTTGAAAAGTAAGGAGAAAGTAGGCAGCCTTGCCTTGACCCTGATTTCAGCAGGATTGAAATAAGTATCTCTCTTTCAATTTGATGTTGGCTATAGACTTTCTGTATTGCCTTTACTATTCTTAGGTAAGTGCTTTGAATCCCTGATCTCTCTAAAACTTTAAACATGTATAAGTGATGGATTTTGTCAAATGCTTTTCTGCATCTAAGGAGATGATCATGCGGTTTTTCCTTTAGTTTGTTTATATGGTGGATTACATTGATGGATTTCCATATAATGAACCACCCCTGCATATCTGGGATTAAGCTTACTTTGTCATGTTTGATGTGTGTTTTGCATTCAGTTACCAAGTACTTTATGAGTATTTCTGCATTAAAGTTCATAAGAGAGATTGGTCAGGGGTTCTCTTTGTTGGGTCTTTCTGTGGTTTAGATAACAAGATGACTGTGGACTCATAGAATGAGTTTGGTAATATTCCTTTGGTTTCTATTTTGTGAAATAGTTTGAAGAGTATTGGAGTAACATATCTTGAAAGAAGAGTTCTCAATTTCATATTGAAAAACAAAAAATAAGAATAGTTAAAAAAATCATATACAATAAAAGAACTTCTGGAGCTCTCTCCATCCCTGATTATAAGGTGTACTATAGAGCAACAATAATAAAAATGGCAAGGTACTGGCATGGAAGCACACTGATGGATCAGTGGAATAGAATTGAAAACCAAGAAATCAACCCACACACTTATGGATACTTGATATTTTTTACAAAGAAGCCAAAAACATACACTGGAAAAAAGACAGCATCTTGAACAAATGGTGCTGGTCCAACTGGATGTCTACATGCAGAAAAAAGAAAATAGATCCATAATTATGACCCTGCAAAAAAGTACAGTCCAAGTGGATAAAAGACCTCAACATAAAACCAGACACAATAACTTTGTTAGAATAAAAAGTGGGGAAGAGCCTAGAACTCATTGGCACAGGAGACAACTTCCTGAACAGAACACCAAGGGCTCAGCTTCTTAGATTAATAATCAATAAAGGCCACCTCATGAAACTGAAAAGCTTCTGTAAGGCAAAGTACACTGTCAACGGAACAAAATGACTGGGAAAAGATTGTAAGTAACCCTACATATGACAGAGGGCTAATATACAGAATATATAAAGAACTCAAAAAGTTAAATACCAGCACACCAAGTAATCCAATAAATGGGGCACATAGCTAAACAAAAGAGGCATATCAAATGACAGAGAAACATTTAAAGAAATATTCAGTTTCACTTTGTCATTAGGTAAATGCAAGTCAAAAGGAATCTGAGATTCCATCTCACACCATGCAGAATACCTAGGATCAAAAACTCAAGTGACAACACATGTTGGAGAAGATGTGGAAAAAGCAGAACCTTTCTCCATTGGTGGTGGGCATGTAAACTTATACAACTACTTTGGAAATCAATGTGGTTCTTCCTCAGGAGAATGGGAATTATGATACCTCAATACACAACTAGACCTCTCCTGGGCAAATATCCAAAATCTACTCAGCCATACAAAGAAATTTGCTCATCTATGTTCATAGCAGCTTTATTCTAATAACAAGAATCTGGGAACAGCCTATATGTCCCTCAAGAGAGAAATGGATATAGAATTGTGGGAAATTTACAGAATGGCATACTACTCATCAATTAAAAATGAAGAAATTGTGAAATTTTCAGGCAAATGAATGGAACTGGAAAAGATCATGCTAAGTAACCAAAGCAGAAAGACATACATGATATATATCCACTTATAAGTAGATATTAGCCATATAATATAGGATAAACATACTAAAATCTGTACACCTAAAGAAGCTAAGCAAGAAGGGGGGCCCTCTGTGACCTGGCAAGCCTGGTCTCCCCTAATGGGGAAGTGAACAAAGAGCCAGCCACTGAGTTCATGTCAGAGACAGTCCCTGTTCACATTACTAGGGCACCAAGCAGCCAGTCCTGATGAGACTTGATAGGCTATGGTAAGATGGAAGGGGAGGAGGACCTCCCCTATCAGTGGACTTGGAAAGGGGCATGGGAGGAAATGAGGGAGAGAGGATGGGATTGGGAAGGAAAGAGGGAGGAGGCTACAGCTGGGATTCAAAGTGGATAAACTGTAATAAATATAAAAAAATTAAATATATATGTATATATTTAATCATATATATATATAATTTTTAAAAAGGAGGACCCTGGGTAAGATGATCAATCCTCACTCAGAAAGGCAAAAGGGAAGGACATCAGAAGAGGGAGAAAACAGGGAACAGGACAGAAGCCTACCACAGAGGGCCTCTGAGAGACTCAACCCAGCAGAGTATCAAAGCAGATGCTGAGACTCATAGTCAAAGTTTGGGCAGAGTGCAAGGAATCTTACGAAAGAAGGGGGAGATAATAAGACCTGGAGGGGACAGGAGTTCACAAGGAGAGCAACAGATCAAAAAAAGTCTGGGCACAGGGGACTTCTCTGTCTTTTCTGAGACTGATGTTCCAACCCAGGACCATGCATGGAGATAAACTAAAACTGCTGCTCAGATATAGCCCATGGCAGCTCAGTTTCCAAGTGGGTGTCCTAGTGGGGAGCATCCTTACCAGGCCACCAAGGAAGACAATGCAGCTAGTCCTTATGAGACCTGATAGGCTAGGGTCAGAGGGACCCCTATCAGTGGACTTGGAGAAGTGCCTGGGAGGAGATGAGAGACAGAAGGAGGAATTGGAATGGAATGAGTAAGGGGGCTACAGATAGGATATAAGTGAATAAACTGTAATTAATCAAAAAATGAAAATACTGAAGATGTTAAAAAAAGGAAAAAGGGCATACAGGATAGACTTCAGAAGTTGGAAAAGACGGGAAACAGGACAGGAGACTACCACAGAGGGCCTCTGAAAGATTCTACTTGTCAAGGTATCAAAACAGATGCTGAGACACCTAGTCAAACTTTGTGCAGAGTATAGTGAATCTTATAGAAGAAAGTTGAGATAAAAAGACCTGGAGAGGAGAGGAGCTCCACAAGGAGACCAACAGAGCCAAAAATTCTGGGCCCACATGAACCTACAGAGACTGATGAATTATACAATAACCATGCATGGAAACTGCTCAGTCTCCAAGTGGGTTCTCATAAGGGGAGCAGGGTCAGTCTCTGGCATAAATCAGTTGCCTGCTCTTTGATCACCACCCCCTAGTTGGGTGGCCTTAATGGGCCAAAGAGAAAGAGGATCCAGATAATAGGAAATGTGGACCTCCCCTATCAGTGGATCAGGGGATCAGCATAGGAGGGGGAAGAAGGATGGAGGGTTGGTCCAAGGAAATGAGTGAGGGGTTACAGCCAGAAACCAAAGTGAACAAATTATAACAAATAATAACAAAATATATAAAATAAAACAAAACAATACAAACATAACTGTAGGTAACACATTAAAATCTTGATATCAAAGAATTTGTAATGTTTTTTTTTTTCAAACAGCATCTATAATGATTTAAACTGCACTGAATTTAGAGTCCTATTGAATATTAAGTTATATAAAATTGTCTTGGTTTTAACAATCTAAGGTCTTAATGGTAAAAGTACAATAGTTGCTTAGTGACAATGCGAAATTAACATTTTAAAAGCATTAGGCTACTCATTCCCTTGCCTAGCTAAACACTGAACCTTGTAGAATGAAATTTATAAAGTACCATAGATTAACTCATAATAACTTATGATGCATTCATAGGGCCCAGCCAAGACTAAACAAATATTGATAGATGGAAGAGGGGCTCAAAGGCCCCTGCTCCAACTTGTGAGTCTACTGAGGGTTTAGGGATACCAAAAGGGAGAGAGTCACTGTCTTCAGTGGTGTAGTTTCTGATCACGGTTATTTTCCTTTATTGAACTTAAAATATATTTGCATGTAATATATTCATATATAAGCATATACATTTATATGTAATGCTTAATATAGTTAAGCTAATATATGTTACTAATATTGATTTACATTTATAATAAATCCTAATGTGTGATGCAAAATAGATAGAAAGATTGGATAGGTAGATAGCTAGATAGCTAGATACATAGATACATAGATAGATGGATGGATAGATGGATGGATGGATGGATAGATAGATAGAGAGAGAGATAGAATCAGAAGCAGTGTGGTGATTAGAAAAATTATACATGTAGTGATGAACAGTTTACAACATTGATGAATAACTACGCTAATCAATGTATTATTGGTATAGTAAATACACAAATGTTATGAGTCTACTATGTTCCAAACCTATTCTAACTTCTAGAATAGTGATTGGCAAGAAACAGTTAAACAACTTAGGCACTACATTAATTAATAGATAAATATAATGGAACAATAGAATTAAACCATGTTATTTTTAACAATGATTTATTTTTATTTCCTAACTATAAAGTTCATAGGCTTTGCTAATTAGGCTATATATTCTCAAAAGTGTTAATGATTTTTGAAACTTTTTGTATTAAATTCAGTTCCTTCATTGCAAATAAAAAACAGAATTAAAAGAAAACTATTTGAAAAGTAGTTCTTTCTTTAGTTTTGAAGCTGAAGTTAAAAAATAGCAGGTGGAACTTCTTGCAACTGCACTATAAAATAACCAGTCCCCGGACAAGCAAAATTTATTCCCCATGTCCGTATACATTCCCTTTCAGCAGGTGAGAGAGTATGAAATCAGGTGAGGAGAAAAGCAAAGGACCTATTCTCCTGGCTTATCCATGTTAAAATCAACTCCTCTGTAAGCCTAGGAAATATAACTGATGAAAACTATATGCAAAAACGTTAATAAGACAGGAAAAGAACATGGTGAAATGGTGGTTATCTGTAAACCTTCATGACACAGTGACATCCTTCCTTTATCTCACACTCCACTCCTTTCTCCTTCACTCTAACCTGGACTATTTCCCTGAACACTATTTTCCCTCTAGACTAGAGGAGTGTTGTTCTGGGTAATTCAGGATTTTCAGATGCCTTCACCAACTTCTTATTCATTGTTTTCCTTATATTACACACTCTTGAGAACTGGGTTACATTCTGTTGGCTTCACAAATATGTCCTTTAAATATTATTATTTTAAATATGTAAGTTTATATAATGAGAAAGAAAATAAAAACAGAACACAGGCTAAAACTATTTCCCTAGTAGCTGATAGATAGAAAAGCAAGTTCTGGTTATAGTTCCAGGAAAGTGGAAATTTTTCAAAACTATTATCTATTCAAAATCATGATGGCCCATGTCAGACACATCACACAATAGTTTAACTTTCTATTTCTCAAAAAGAACTCATTGGGAAATCTTAGTTAGTTGCTGATCTTTATTATTAAGTCAAGCAATTCTTGCAACAGATGAAATAAAGTAAAAACCAATAATGCAATATTCAGCCAAAGACATTTTATAAACATTTCCCCTCAAAGCTAAGACTCATAACCAAACCTTCGGCAGAGTGCAGGGAATCATATGAAAGAAGGGGGAGTTTGTATGACATGGAAAGGATAGGAGCTCCACAAGGACCAAATATATCTGGGCACAGGGGTCTTTTCTGAAACTGACACTCCACCAAGGACCATAGAACCTCTGCTCAGATGAAGCCTGTGGTAGCTCAGTAACCAATTGGTTTCCCATAGTAAGGGGAACAGGGACTATTTCTGACAGAAACTCAATGGCAGGCTCTTTGACCTCCCCACCCCCCAAGGGAGGAGCAGTCCTCCTAGGCCACAGAGGAGGACTTTGCAGCCAATCCTGAAGATACCTGATAAAACAGAGTGAGATGAAAGGGGAGGAGGTCCTCCCCAATCAGTGGACTTGGAAGGGGGCAGGGAGGAAGTGAAAGAGGGAGGGAGGGTTTGGGAGGGAATGAGGGATCAGAATCCAGCTGGGAAACAGAGTTAATAAAATGTAACTAACAATAAAAAATAAAAATAAAAATAAAAAATGTAATAACATAACCTTCTCCTCAGTCTTTCAACAAATTATATAACTCACATCTATAAAACATAAAAATCTACATATATTTGTATGATATAGATATCAATAAAGAAGATATACTAAAAAAAATTTCCCTTCTGCAGTTACATTCTACATGATTTCTTTGGCCTATATTAGACAATACTATGTTTTAACTCGACCTCTGCTGTTAAGTATGAGTCTTAACATTCAGTAGCATCCTGAACTTGAGCTATCAGTTTCACAGCACAGTGAAAATCTCTAATGAGGATAAACTGTAAATGCTTATTAGATATTTTATTATTAAAACCCCAAATATCTTCCACAAATTATTTTGTATGTAATACCTTCACATTAAATACTGTTTTGTTGTTGTTGCTTTAACTTAATTAATTAATTTATTTATTCACTTTACATCCCAAACACAGCCCCCTCTCTCCTCTCCTCCTGGGCCTACCCTTCCCCCTCTATTCCCTATGGCCCCTCTCATAATCCTCAGAAAAGGGGAGGTCCCTCCCACCAACCCATCCCAGCACATCAAATCTAATCAGGACTGAGTGCATCCTCTTCCCTTGTGTTCTGGTGAGGCTGTTCCACCATAAGGAAGTGATAAAAAAGCAGACAATAAAGTCCATGTCAGAGGAGGCCACTGCTTCCCTTACTAGGAAACCCACATGCCTATCAGTTACATCTGTGTAGGAGGGGAAGTCCAAATATAATCCTTTGTTAGTTCTTCAGTCTCTGAAAGATCCCCTGGACCCTGAAAAGTTGGCTCTGTTGGTCTTGTGGAGCTCCTGTCCCCTCCAGGTCCTTTGGTCCTTCCTCTGACTCTTCCAGAAGACTCTCTGCATTCTGTCCAGTGTTTGGTTGGCAGTCTCAGCCATCTGTTTCCAATTGCTCCTGGGTTGAGCCTCTCAGTAGACAGCCATGCTAGGTTTCCATATAAAATACAGCAGAGTATCCTTAATAGTGTCATCAGCTGGCTCTCTCCTGGGGGGGGGGGTCTCAGGGTGCTCAGGCATTGGTTGGATATTTCCTCAATCTGTGTTCTATTTTATCACTCTTCATCTTGGAGGCAGGATAAATTTTGGGTCAAAGGTGAGAATATAGAGGGCTTGCACAGGGCTGGAGAGATTGCTCAACCAAAAAAGGCTAGGCTCCCAAACACAAATATAAAATTCTGTGTTTTTCCTCAACTACGGGGTATCTGGGTTGTTTCCAGTTTCTGGCTATTACAAATAAAGCTGCTACACACATGGTTGAGCAAATGTCCTTATTGTGTACTTGAGCATATTTTGGATATATGACTAGGAGTGCTATGGCTGGATCTTGAGGAACCTCTATTCCTAATTGTCTGAGATAGCACCAGATTGATTTCCAAAGTGGTTGTATAAGTTTCCATTCCCACCAGAAGTGGTGGAGGGTTCCACTTTCTCCACATCCTCTCCAGCATGTGCTCTTATTTTAGTTATTCATCTTAGCCATTCTGATGGGTATAAGGTGAAATCTGAGGGTCGTTTTGATTTGCATTTCCCTGATGAATAAGGACACAGAACATTTCTTTTTTTTTTTGCATTTTTAAACTTTTATTAATTGCAGTTTATTCACTTTTTATCCCCCCTGTACCTCCTTCCCTCCTCCTCTCCCAATCCCACACTTCCTCTTTCCAACCTGTGTCCCTCTCCTAGTCCACTGAAAAGGGAGGTCCTCCTTCCATTCCCTCTGATCCTAGTCTATCAGTTCTCATCAGGAGTGGGTGCATTGTCTTCTTCTGTGGCCTGGTAAGGCTTCTCCTCCCTGGGGGGAGGTGATCAAAGAACAGGCCAGTCAGTTCATGTCAGAGACAGTCCCTGTCCCCATTACTATGGAGCCCACTTGGATAATGAACTGCCATAAGCTACCTCTGTGAAGGGGTTCTAGGCCATCTAAATGAGTGGTCCATGGCTGGAGTATCAGTCTCAGAAAAGACCTCTGTGCCCAGATTTTTAGGATCTGTTGCTGTCCTTTTGGAGCTCCTGTCCTCCCCAGGTCTTACTATCTCCTACTTCTTTCATAAGATTCCTTGTCCTCTGCCCAAAGTTTGGCTATGAATCTCAACATCTGCCTCAATTCCCTGCAGGGTAGAACCTTTCAGAGGCCCTCTCTAGTAGGCTCCTGACCTGTTCCCTGTTTTCTCCCTCCTCCTATGCCCATCCTTTTTGCCTTTCTGAATGGGGATTGAGCAACTTAGCCAGAGTCCTCCTTCCTGATTAGCTTCCTTAGCTGTACATATTTTAGTGTTTATATAAGTGTTTCTCTGCCAATCTATATTCCTTTATTGAGAATTCTCTGGTTAGCTCTGTACAACTTTTTTAAATTGGATTACTTGATTTGGTGCTGCTTTACTTCTTGAGTTCTTTATGTATACTGGATATTAATCCTCTATCAGATATAAGGTTGGTGAAGATCCTTTCCCAATCTGTAGGCAGTTGTTTTGTTTTGAAGACAGTGTCTACAAAAGCTTTTCAGTTTCATGAGGTCTCATTTATTGATGATAGTTGCTCTTAGAAATTGTAGTACATCTACACAATGGATTATTACTCAACTATAAAAAACAAGGAAATCATGAATTTTGCAGATAAAGGGTAGGAATTGGAAAAGATCATCCTGAGTGAGGTATTCCAGAAGCAGAAAGACACACAGGGTATATACTCACTCATAAGTGAACACTAGACATATAATATAGGATATGTCCAATATAATATAGGGCCATGGTTGGGAGTGGGAGGGGGAGGGAGGAAGGTACAGGGGGGATACAAAGTGAATAAACTGTAATTAATAAAAATATATATTTTTAAAAAGATGTGTGATTCTTTGAAAAAACTAGTTCACCTTAGGTTTCATTCATACTTGCAATTTAAACAAATTTAAGGGTACTGATGATGTCCAACTGACTGTCTATTCCAGATTTCTTCAAATGCGATTTATGTTAACTCACTTTAATAGGGGTGAGTGTCAGAAAACCAAGATTAACAATGCTATCTTGTCATTTGCATTTTTATTAAAGTTGACTGTTGCAAAATAAAATCCATACCTTAAATTAATAAAAAAAAAGCCAAAAACATACTGTTTTTGAGATTATTTTTTTATATTTATTTTTTTAAATATTAGTTACAGTTTGTTAATTTGTATACCTGATGTATCCCACTCCCTCTTTCCCTCCCAACCCCAACCTCCCACCCTCATCTCCTCCCTGCCCCTTTCCAAGTCCACTGATAAGGGAGAACCTCCTCCCCTTGCATCTGATACTGGTTTATCAGGTGTCTTCAGAACTGGCTGCAAAGTCCTCCTCTGTGTCCTAGCAAGGCTGCTCCTCCCTGGGGGGAGTGGTGGAGTATGTGTCAAAGAACCCGCCATTGAGTTCATGTCAGAAACAGTCCCTGTTCCCCTTATTAGGGCACCCACTTGGATACTGAGCTACCAAGGGCTACATCTGAGCAGGGGCTCTAGGTTGCATCCATACATGGTCCTTGTTTGGAGAAACAGTCTCATAAAAGACTCCTGTGCCCAGACATATTTGGTCCTTGTGGAGCTCCTGTCCTCTCCAGATCGTATTAATCCTTCCCCTTTTTTTGATTCCCTGCATTCTGCCGGAAGTTTGGTTATGAGCCTTAGTATCTGCTTTGATACAATGTTAGGTAGAGTCTTTCAGAGGCCCTCTGTGATAGGCTCCTGTCCTGTTACATATTTGCTCCTACAACCAATGTCCATGCCATTTGTCTTTCTAAGTGAGTATTGATCATCGTACCCTGGGTCCTCTTTCCTGTTTATCTTCTTTAGATGGATAGATTTTAGTATATTTATCCTATCTTATAGGTCTATATGAGTGAGTATATACCATGTGTGTCTTTCTGCTTTTGGGATACCTCACTCAGGATGGTCATTTCTAGGTCCGACCATTTGCCTTCAAATTTCATGATTTCCTTGTTTTTAATTGCTGAGTAGTATTCCATTGTGTAAAAGTACCACAATTTCCATATCCATTCCTCAACTGAGGGACATCTGGGTTGTTTCTAGGTTCTGGCTATAATGAATAAAGCTGCTACAAACATGGTTGAACAAATGTCCTTGTTGTATTCTTGAATATATTTTGGATATATGCCTAGGAGTGGTATGGCTGGATGTTGAGGAAGCGCTATTCCTAGTTGTCTGAGAAAGCACCAGATTGATTTCCAAAGTGATTGTACAAATTTGCATTCCCACCAGCAATGGAGGAGGGTTCCTCTTTCTCCACAACCTCTCCAGCATGTGTTGTCACTTGAGTTTTTGATCTTAGCCATTCTGGTGGGTGTCAGGTGAAATCTCAGGGTCGTTTTGATTTGCATCTCTCTGATGGCTAAGGATGTTGAGCATTTCTTTAAGTGTTTCTCTGCCATTCTATATTCCTCTACTGAGAATTCTCTGTTTAGCTCTGTACCCCATTTTTTAATCGGATTGCTTGATTTGCTGCTTTTTAACTTCTTTAGTTCTTTATATATTCTGGATATCAGCCCTCTATCAGATATAGACAGGCATTTAGTTCATATACTTAAGTTACTTAGGTAAAATAATAACTGCTCATACTTTACAGGCAATGCTAAGTAATGCAGTAATTTTTTTTTTTTTAGTTCTCGAAAATGCCACACCTACATTCTTGCTTTGAATATATTTAATATTATTTTTGATTGAACAAAGATTGAATTTTTGCTCCTGTTTCTTGGTCTCCAAAATTCTTTTTAACTTTTATTCTTGTCTCCTAGATTATATCCAGACCCATTTTTCCCTCAATCCACTCCCTCCCCCCATCTCTTCCCCTAAGTTCCCTCTGCCCTAAATGTACTGCTCCCCTGTTTCTAGAAGAAAAGGAGCTGGAGGAGGAGAAGGAGGAGACATACTAGGGATATCTACTACCACACACAGCCTAACAAGATACAATAAGACAGGGCACAAACCCTGCTATCACAGATAGACCTAGACATGACAACCCAGTAGGAAAGAAAGGTTCCAAGAGCAGGCAAAAGAGTCAGATACCCATTCCACAGCCACTGTTAGGAGTCCCACAAGAAGTGTTTGGATGTGGGTCTCTGCATTTGCCCCCATCTGCTGCTGAATGATGCCCCTCTGATGACAATTCGGCTAGGCACTGATCTAAGAGTATCACTGAATATCATTAGAAGTCATTTCATAGGCTTTTTTTGCCAGTCATGTTTGCTTCTATTCTGGGTCAAATCTACAAGTATTTTCTATTAACAGCTTAAGAAGAATTTAAATTATTTCCTGGGATAAATTTCACTGTGATTTTGCAACTAAAAACTCTCGATAATATGAGGACTTACATTTCTCATGAAAAATAATTCTAAGTTCTTATATTGGTTTAATTTTTACTTTTTTATATTACTTACAGTTTATTCACTTTTTGTCCCAGCTGTAGCTCCCTCCCTCATTCCCTCTCAATCCCACCCTCCCTCTCTCAAGTCCTCCCATACTCCTCTCCAACTCCACTGATAAGGGAGGTCCTCCTCTCCATCTGACCCTAGCTTATCAGGTCTCATCAGGACTGGCTGCAATGTCTTCCTCTGTGTCCTGGTAAGGCTGCTCCCTCCTAAGGAGAGGTGATCCAAGAGCTAGCCACTGAGTTCCTGTCAGAGTTAGTCCCTGTTCCTATTACTAGGGAACCCACTTGGATACTAAACTGCCATGGGCTACATCTGAGTAGGGGTTAGATTCACTTCACATATAAATATTTGTTTATCTAATATTATAGTTTAGCTAACTACAAACAATAGTAAAGATGTCTTAAAGTTTCTGTTTCTGGGTTATAAATTCATCTAACACTAGAACAACAAAAAGTATTTCAATTGCAAGTTCTGAGTCATTCCAAGATTTTGTGGCACATTTTCTAAATCTAATGTGAGTAAATTAAATTTTACACAATATTTGTCACAGAAAATACAGGCAAAACTAATTATCTCTTCATACTCATCGGCTCTGTAATTAAAGTCTGCAAGTGTGTCACAAGAGATAGCCTTTTCCAAATTTATAAATTTTAACATATGTGCTAGTTAAAAACGAAATATTATAAAAGCATAAAAAATATTTCAAACAGTTGACATTTATGAAAGTAAGGTGGCTGTGCCAGTTCCTTGCTGAATGGTAGCATTAAGCTTCTGTCTTGACAAGGACACTACAGATTCCTCAGATGCAAAAGGATCTTTCAAACTTGTATCATTCTTTCCTAGGCTTTTAAATGTCTCCTTGAAGTAAGACATAAATTGAGTTCAAATCATTTGTCAGAATGCTCTTCCCAGAAATGAGTGAGAGTTTCACTTCCCTGTGCCACTGTCTCTGAAGCTTGTTAAGCATCAGACTTTGACCAGTTCTGTCTTTTAAATGTTGGTGTTAGATTGGGATAAATAAACAGGGGTTTTCAAACCATGCTCAGTCTCATTTAGGTCTGCTTACTCATCCATACTAGCTTTGCGTTTACTGCAGATAAACAAACTGAAGCACTTTTGTAGAGTTATGTCGTTTGTTATTCACGAGGAAGTAAATAACTGCAGTTTTACTCTTTCCTCAAATTCTTTTAGTATTGCGAGATCACAGAAATCAGTGCTAACAAGCTTTCCTTCAGTGTTTGCAGAAGTCTGTATTCATAACTTTCATGGATACTATCCTCAGTGGAGCCTCAAAATATGTCACAAAATAGTACATCATTTACATACAGCTTCTGCATATTCTGTCAAATGTATTTGTTATCTCCAAGTCAAGTATGATCCATTACAATGTAGACAGTTTTCATATTCTACTTTTTAGGGATTAGTGACAAGAAAAATGGTTTTAGGAGTGCAGTGGAGACACGGTGTTAATGTTTTCAATCCACAGTAGGTTATATCTTTATTACAAAACCGACATATTCACAAAGCTCAATGACGTCCCAGCTTCCAGAAACATGGTGCAAATAGACATCTTCATAACGAAACCTGTCTGTGTATTCATTTTTAGGCAACAGAAAATAGATTAAACATGGATTAAACATGGAACAAAAGAGCATTTCTTTAATGATTGCTTCCTTCTCTGTCTATTAGTCAAGGACAATGCCAATTAGATTAAAAATACTTTTGGAATCCAAAGGTATTCCTCATAAATTTAGTGTCTGGATTAAATAGGTATAATTTACTCTACAAAGAGCTTAAAAATGCAATAGCAATATACCTGACTAGTTTGTAGAGTTGGTTTCAAAATAAAATGTATCATATATCTCCAGAATCCTAATATAAACTAATCAAGAGCATGTGATCCAACTCAAATCTTTCATTTTCAAGTCTAAGAAATAATGAATAATCAATAATTTATATTTAAAACTAAAAATATTGAAAAGAAGTAGATTTTCCTTTCCTATGTGAAGTTGGAATTATACATATTATTCCACTTCTAAGAAAGCTGAAACAGGTGGATTGCTAAAATTCAAGCCCTATGGAGGTCAAGGATATGTTTGAGTATATAAGCCCTTGTATCAGAAAACAAGCCATGAATAAATAAGTAGATTTATGTTTATGTATGTTCTCTTTCAATGATTTTTGGTTGACAACAAACTGAAAAATGTGCAGATTTAGAATGAATATTTCTTGAAACTCTTATTTTAAATGTAGTAAGTACAATATCACTCATAAAGAACTATTGTAGTTGACATTATTTATAATACAATTGCCATGTTAGGTATTCATAATATTGTACAGAGACAATCTATAATAATCTAATATGTTTATTTTGAACAAAAATTATTGATACAAATATGTACACAAAAATAGCAAAAACTTATGAAGAAGTATTTGAGGCAGAAAAACTCAGTGGCTAAAATGTTTAAAACATCCTCTCTTAAGCCATCCTTGGCTTCTTTGGGTCTGTGGATGTTAGCATGGCTATCCTGGACTTTATGGCTAATTTCCACTTATAAAGGAGTACATACCATGTGTATCTTTCTGGGTCTTGGTCATCTCAGTCAGGATGATCTTTTCTAATTCCCTCCCTTTGCCTACAAATTACATGATGTCTTTGTTTCTAATAGCTGAGTAGTAGTCCATTATGTCAATGTGCCCCATATTTTTTATCTATTCTTCATTTGAGGGACATCTAGGTTGTTTCCTATTTCTGGTTATTACAAAAATAGCTGCTATAGTTGAGCAAATGTTTTCACAGTGTGGTGGAACATCTTTTTGGGTATATCTCCATGAGTGGTATAGCTGAGTCTTGAAATAAAGTTATTCCCAATTTTCTGAGAAACCTTCATATTGATTTCCGCAGTGGTTGTACAAGTTTGAACTCCTACCTGCAGTGTAAGAAGGTTCCCCTTTTTTCAAATCCTCACCAGCACATGCTCTCACTTGAGTTTATGAGCTTCCCCATTCTGATAGATTCTCAGAGTCATTTTGATTTGAATTTCCACAGTGACTAAGGAAGTTGAGCATTCCTTTAAGTGCTTCTTGGCCATTTGGGATTCCTGTTACGAATTCTCTGTTTAGCTCTGTACCCGACTCTTCAATTGAGTTATTAGTTTGTTTGTGTATAATTTCTTGATTTATTTATATAGTTTGTGTATTAGCCCTTTACGGGAAGTAGGGTTGATTACAATCCTGGGTCCATAGGTGCTCACAGAGACTGAACCAACAACCAAAAAGCATTAAAGAGCTGTACCTAGATCTCCTGCACATATGTAGCAAATGTGCAGCCTTGTCAACATGTGGGTTCCCCAAGAATGGGAGCTCAGCTGTCTGTGACTCTGTTGCTTGCCTTTGGATCCCATTCCCCTAGATGGGCTGCCTTTCCAGGCCTCAACAGAAGACGATAGGATTAGGACTACTGTGACTTGATGTGCCAGGGTGAGTTGGCACCCCTTGGGGGCCTCTCCTTTTCTTAGAAGGTATAGGAGTGGGGTTTTCAAGGGGAAGGGGCATGAGGTTGAGACTGAGAGGAGAAGAGGGAGAGGGCTAAGATCAGGCTGTAAAATGATAAAATAAATAGATAAATGAATAAATGAAAAAAAGAAAAAATAACTGAATAAAAAGAAGCTTAAAACAAAAACATTTGATTTGCATCTCCCTGATGGCTAAGGACGTTGAGCATTTCTTTAGGTGTTTCTCTGCCATTCTTTATTCCTCTACAGAGAATTCTCTGTTTAGCTCCACTTTGGGCAGAATACAGGGAACTATATGAAAGAAGGGGGAGTTAGTAAGACCTGAAGAAGATAGGAGCTCCACAAGGACCAAATATATCTGGCCACAGGGGTGTTTTCTGAGTCTGATTCTTCAACCAAGATACACTCATGGATATAACCTAGAACCCCTGCTCAGATGTAGCCCATGGCAGCTCAGTATCCAAGTGGGTTCCCTAGTAAGGAGAACAGGGACTGTCTCTGACATCAACTCAGTGGATAGCTCTTTCACGCCCCTCCCCACCCCCCGAAGGAGGAGTAGCCTTGCTAGGCCACAGAGGAGGACATTGCAGTCAGTCCTGAAGATACCTGATAGACTAGGGTCAGATGGAAGGGGAGGAGGACCTCCCTATCAGTGGACTTGGAAAGGGTCACGGAGGAGAAAAGGGAGGGAGGATATGTTTGGGAGGGAATGAGAGCGGGGGCTACAGCTGGGATACAAAGTGAATAAATTGTAATTAATATAAAAAATAAAAATTAAAAAAACATTAGCACATTCTTTAACTTTCTCGATAAAAGTAATGAATGTTTAAGTTTAGGTAAAAGAACATGGTAAAGTGTTAGTGAGGCGACATATTACTATTCATATAGGACTCTTTAATGAAAAATCAGCTTATTAGAAGGTGTATAGAGAAGATAACGTTTACTAAATACAATTGTATCTTGGACTTTCATATGTAATGAATATTTGAATCCTTGGTCCCCCTCCCCCATACCATGGATGGTTCTTTGGGGAAGATTAGGAGCTATATCCTTAGGGAAGGAGGTATGTTAGTGGGGCCAGCTTTAAGATTTTAAATGTCTTGAGTAATTTCAAGTTAGCTCTTTTGTTTCTTCTTTGTGGTCCAACATGTGAGCATTCTGCTGCTTTTCCAGATACCTGTCCCTCTGTTTTGCACCGTGGTTTTAAACTTCTGGAACTTTAAGCCCCACTTAAATTCTATTTTCAATAACTTGCCATGGTCATGGTATTTTATCACAACAACAGAATAGTAACTAAATGTTTGATAGTAGGGCAGGGTACATACTACCAGGCAGAGTGGCAAAACTATGTGTTTGAAATAAAGTGAGATTCCTCTGTTGAGAATTCTCTGTTTAGCGCTGTACTCCACTCTTCAGTTGGGTTATTGGTTCCTTTGTGGAAACAGGCAGCCAGTGAGGCCAGATTATCATCAGCACTGACTGCAAAGGTCAGCCAGTTTTGCCTGCAAGTAGACAAGGCGAATGTCATAAAGCAATACCATATAAGCAAGTATGGTTTTCACACAATTCATGTCTATCAAACCTCATGTTAAAGTGAATGAATAAATGAATGAGTGCATTTGATTGTCACAGTGTCTTTGGGGGTGGTGACTTCAATAGACAATTAGGTCCTTTAGTAGAAATAGTGCTATTCTTTTTTTTTTTTTTTTAAGGTCTTATCAATTTTTATTTGTAACAGTAGAAAATTGAGAATAAACAACTACATATTCTTATAAACAAAGATGACAAGAGAAGTAGCATTATTTTAAATTATATTAATAAATATGACTGTGAAAGATTTCAAGTGTGCAAATAATAAAAATGCTATATCTGAAAACAGCATAGACTCTATGCCACGTTTGCACCAGTTCTAGAAGAGTCATGAAGTAATATCACAGAAAAGGAGTGAAATTTTATTTTATAAAAGTAATGAAAAATAATAGTGCACAACTAAGTACAAAACAAATTAGCAAAGCATAATTCTAATTAGTACCGTATTGGAAAAACTGAACTAAGAAAAAACTATAAGATGACAATATAACTTGAAAAAGTTTAAATGAAATGCATAACTTCACAAAGCAAAAGATATTAGCATATGATGAAAAATAAGATTAGGCAAGAATAATATCGGAGTCAGAAAAGAAACTAATATCAAGTTTAACCTGAAACAATTTATATAAAAAAAAACACATATGGGGAGTAAGCTTTGATAATTTAAAATATATTCCTTGTTCACCAAATTTATTGTCTCAATGTATTTTCCATTTTAATAGGAATATTAGTTATCTTATATATTTCAATGCATTTAAGATGTTTTCCAGTAATAAAACTGAATTTTTCTTTGATTTTTAATAAAAAGCTGAAAGATAAAAAGCAACTGTATTCTTATAAGTCATTTTCACGAATTTTTGTCCTTTTCATACTAATATAGTAATGTAAAATATTGATTTTTGTATTTGACAATATGATTGCT